>QXTE01000083.1:6221444-6296551 GCA_003942145.1 Platysternon megacephalum
TCTATGAATGGATACAAGGAGAAGCAGCAATTGCCAGAGTATTGCTGGGACAGTGCCATGGGCACTGATGTTCAAAAGTGCCAGGGGGTCCCTGGCCCCGCCCCTACTCCACCCCTTCCCCCAGGCCCCAGCCCCACCCCGTTTCTTCCCGCCCCCACTCCACCCCCGCCCCGTCTCTTCCTGCCCAGTTCAACCCCCTCCCCCGAGCGCGCCGCATTCTCACTCCGCCCCCCTCCCTGCCAGCCTCCTGTACGCCGTGAAACAGCTCTTCGTGGCGAGCGGGAGGCGCAGGGAGGGAGTAGGAGGAGCTGATCCGCGGGGCCTGCCGGTGGGTGCCTAGCACCCACCATTTTTACACGTGGGTGCTCCAGCCCCAGAGCACCCACAGAGTCAGCACCTATGGACAGCGCTGTCAGGCAAGAAAATGTGTGTGCACATGTAGCCTTCAAAATGCAGGCTGTGCCTCTCCAGCAATTTGGAAGCAGGTGTAACTCTCCAGTGGTGGAAAGTGGCTTTTGATTGATCCAGCTGGCAGGCGTTAGAAAAGCAGGTCGCTTGCAATTGTTTGAAGCAAAGAACCCAGCAAGCTCTGGAGAGCTGTCGAAGGCAGAAAACATCCACTCCAATGGCAACAGTGCGTGCCGGCACCTGCCATCTGCCTCCCCATCACAATGATTCCAGGCGAGCTGAGCCTGCCGCCAGCTGGCCACGGAGTCGGAGATGAAGCAAACTAACTTTGCAGTGAAAAGGCAGAGAAGCGTCTTCATGTTTTGTTCCACAAATTCATAAAATTCTCCCCCTACGGAGTCTTGCTGCAAAGATTGCACAATTAGGGGATTTGCTATTACCGAGCCAGCGTATCAACGTCTGAATGTTTCAAAGACCCAAGCCAGCGAGGTAAAGGGTGTTTTCTGGCCCCACCTCTCTCGCTCCCCATGACTTTGCTCTCAAAGAGCCTGATCAAATCCCCTCCAAGTCAATGGGATTTTTCCTCCCCATTGACTTCAGTGAGCTTTGGATCTGTTCCATGGGCAGAGCTGCTCTTGACCTGCGTGTGGTAGATATGGCCATTTTCTGCAATATCCTGGGCAAATCTGATTGAATTACGTTAAACCTTATTGAGTTAAGATTCAGTATCTTAGGAGTTCATTGTATTAAAAATGCAAGTGTCTATATATCACTGTGGGATTGTACGTAATGTCTCTAGGGAGGAGACCTGGCCAGTGTAAAGCCTTGGCCGTGTTATGAACTTCAAGGCACTCTTTGAAACAATGTTCTAGATCTGGGTTTCTCAACCCATGGGTCAGGAACCAAAATTGGGTCACGTATCAGCATCCTCTGTCGCTCATTCCCAGCTTCTGGCAAATAGAGGCTAGGGACACTTGAGAACATGGTTTTGCATCCCTCCCCATCCTGGCTAATAGCCGCTGATGAATCATAGAATCATAGAATATCAGGGTTAGAAGGGACCTCAGGAGGTCATCTAGTCCAACCCCCTGCTCAAAGCAGGACCAGTCCCCAACTAAATCATCCCAGCCAGGGCTTCGTCAAGCCTGACCTTAAAAACCTCTAAGAAAGGAGATTCCACCACCTCCCTAGGTAACCTATTCCAGTGCTTCACCATCCTCCTAGTGAAAAAGTTTTTCCTAATATCCAACCTAAACCTCCCCCACTGCAACTTGAAACCATTACTCCTTGTTCTGTCATCTGCTACCACTGAGAAGAGTCTAGATCCATCCTCTTTGGAACCCCCTTTCAGGTAGCTGAAAGCAGCTATCAAATCCCCCCTCATTCTTCTCTTCTGCAGACTAAATAATCCCAGTTCCTCAGCCTCTCCTCATAAGTCATGTGCTCCAGCCCCCTAATCATTTTTGTTGCCCTCCGCTGGACTCTTTCCAATTTTTCCACATCCTTCTTGTAGCGTTGGGCCCAAAACTGGACACAGTACTCCAGCTGAGGCCTCATCAATGCCGAATAGAGGGAATGATCACGTCCCTCGATCTGCTGGCAATGCTCCTACTTATACAGCCCAAAATGCTGTTAGCCTTCTTGGCAACAAGGGCACACTGTTTACTCATATCCAGCTTCTTGTCCACTGTAACCCCTAGGTCCTTTTCTGCAGAACTGCTGCCTAGCCATTCGGTCCCTAGTCTGTAACAGTGCATGGGATTCTTCCTTCCTAAGTGCAGGACTCTGCACTTGTCCTTGTTGAACCTCATCAGATTTCTTTTGGCCCAATCCTCTAATTTGTCTAGGTCCCTCTGTATCCTATCCCTACCCTCCAGCGTATCTACCACTCCTCCCAGTTTAGTGTCATCTGCAAACTTGCTGAGGGTGCAGTCCACGCCATCCTCCAGATCATTAATGAAGATNCTTCCCTTTTTTAAAGATGGGCACTACATTAGCCTTTTTCCAGTCATCCGGGACCTCCCCCGATCGCCATGAGTTTTCAAAGATAATGGCCAATGGCTCTGCAATCACATCCGCCAACTCCTTTAGCACCCTCGGATGCAGCGCATCCGGCCCCATGGACTTGTGCTCGTCCAGTTTTTCTAAATAGTCCCGAACCACTTCTTTCTCCACAGAGGGCTGGTCACCTTCTCCCCATACTGTGCTGCCCAGTGCAGCAGTCTGGGAGCTGACCTTGTTCATGAAGACAGAGGCAAAAAAAGCATTGAGTACATTAGCTTTTTCCACATACTCGGTCACTAGGTTGCCTCCCTCATTCAGTAAGGGGCCCACACTTTCCTCGACTTTCTTCTTGTTGCTAACATACGTGAAGAAACCCTTCTTGTTACTCTTAACATCTCTTGCTAGCTGCAACTCCAAGTGTGATTTGGCCTTCCTGATTTTACTCCTGCATGCCTGAGCAATATTTTTATACTCCTCCCTGGTCATTTGTCCAATCTTCTATTTCTTGTAAGCTTCTTTTTTGCGTTTAAGATCAGCAAGGATTTTACTGTTAAGCCAAGCTGGTCGCCTGCCATATTTACTATTCTTTCTACACATCGGGATGGTTTGTTCCTGCAACCTCAATAAGGATTCTTTAAAATACAGCCAGCTCTCCTGGACTCCTTTCCCCCTCATGTTATTTTCCCAGGGGATCCTGCCCATCAGTTCCCTGAGGGAGTCAAAGTCTGCTTTTCTGAAGTCCAGGGTCTGTATTTTGCTGCTCTCCTTTCTTCCTTTGTCAGGATCCTGAACTCGACCATCTCATGGTCACTGCCTCCCAGGTTCCCATCCACTTTTGCTTCCCCTACTAATTCTTCCCTGTTTGTGAGCAGCAGGTCAAGAAGAGCTCTGCCCCTAGTTGGTTCCTCCAGCACTTGCACCAGGAAATTGTCCCCTACACTTTCCAAAAACTTCCTGGGTTGTCTGTGCACCACTGTATTGCTCTCCCAGCAGATATCGGGGTGATTGAAGCCCCCCATGAGAACCAGGGCCTGTGATCTAGTAACTTGTGCTAGTTGCCGGAAGAAAGCCTCGTCCACCTCATCCCCCTGGTCTGGTGGTCTTTAGCAGACTCCCACCATGACATCACCCTTGTTGCTCACACTTCTAAACTTAATCCAGAGACTCTCAGGTTTTTCTGCAGTTTCATACCGGAGTTCTGAGCAGTCATACTGCTCTCTTATATACAATGCAACTCCCCCACCTTTTCTGCCCTGCCTGTCCTTCCTGAACAGTTTATATCCATCCATGACAGTATTCCAGTCATGTGAGTTATCCCACCAGGTCTCTGTTATTCCAATCACATCATAATTCCTTGACTGTGCCAGGACTTCCAGTTCTCCCTGCTTGTTTCCTAGGCTTCTTGCATTTGTGTACAGGCACTTAAGATAACTCGCTGATCGTCCTGCTTTCTCAGTATGAGGCAGAAGTCCTCCCCTCTTGCGCTTTCCTGCTTGTGCTTCCTCCCGGCATCCAACTTCCCCCGGTGAACCTAGTTTAAAGCCCTCTTCACTAGGTTAGCCAGCCTGCTTGCGAAGATGCTCTTCTCTCTCTTTGTTAAGTGGAGTCCGTCTCTGCCTAGCACTCCTTCTTCCTGGAGGATGGACCTATCCTCCAGGAACTTATCTAGTTCTTTTTTGAACCCTGTGATAGTCTTGGCCTTCACAACATCATCTGGCAAGGAGTTCCACAGGTCGACTGCGCGTTGTGTGAAGAAATACTTCATTTGTTTTAAACCCACTGCCTATTCATTTGATTTGGTGACCCCCAAACCTGAGCGGCACTGCAACCCCGGGGGTTGCAACACCCGGAGCAGAGAGCCAAGCCCAGTCAGCCCCACAGCACAGGCGCTGCAAGAGCCACCACTGGGGGCGGGTGAGTGCCAGGCAGGACCCAACACCTCTGAGGGTCAGGATCCAACTGAAATCACCCCAAGGCCTCCACCCCAAAACTATTTACTGGGTCACAGCGGGCGATGAACATTTACAAATGGGTCCTGAGCTCAAAAAGGTTGAAACCCACTGTTCTAGACCAAGTTAAGTGGGATTCCTAGGAAATACTCGGAAGGAAGGGAAGGCAAATTCTCACCTTCAGACTCCACCTTTCGATTCTGTGCCCTGAAGAGAAACCCATTGTCTGCAAAACCTGCAGACATCTCTTCACTGCTACAATGATCAACACCCCCCCCTTTGAAGATCTATGGGGCCTACACATGCCTATCACCACAGATGGCATACCTCAGACCTCTGATCTTGTCCTCCTGTGGAACCCTGTCACTGGAGAACAAGATCAGAGGCCAAAAATGGATAAAGGCGTGACCCAGAGATTCATGGGGATTCATGTTCCGAGCAAAAGCTGTTATCAACTTGTGACCACTGACAAATCCCTTGGGGGAGGGTTCTGAAGGACTGAAGGAGGATCCGGGCTACTACAGGCCAGTCAGCCTCACCTCAGTCCCTTGAAAAATCATGGAGCAGGTCCTCAAGGAATCCATTTTGAAGCACTTAGAGGAGAGGAAAGTGATCAGGAACAGTCAGCATGGATTCACCAAGGGCAAGTCATGCCTGAGTGACCTAATTGCCTTCTATGATGAGGGGGGGAGGTGCAGTTGTCCTGAACTGTGACAATGCAAATTAATTCCCCTCCCCCATTTCCCTTGTCAGTAAATCGCACCTTTTTTTAATCTTCCTGGCCTCTGCAGCTGCTGATTTATGTTCACCATAATGAACGAGGCTCCACAAAAATTAACTGCGCTGTCAGGTGTGATTTATGAAGACATCTTTACTGCTCGCAGAATCACCTTCTTCCCCTCTTGTTTAATTTAGTGACAGGAGCCGGCTTTACACCTCAAAAGCAACCAGGATTTAGTCAGATCTCCAAAGGAACCTTAAGATTTTCTTTTTGCTTTACAAGTCCCTTGTTCCTTCGACCCGCACGGTGGGAAGGGTTGAAGACAGACTGAAGTCACTAATAAACACAAGCACACTCACTGAAAGGCAAAGATTTCACGCGAAAACCTCTAGCTTTTTTGAACGAAGAGCCCAGCAGATGGAAACTTATTAATCAGACCTCTGCAATGTTAGGGGAGAAAGATGATTTGTTAAATTAGAAATATAGACGACATAACTGCTCTGGAATGAAGTGCATATTAAATGTGTAATATGTGGGTTTTATAGGCGTGTATGTTAAACATGAAATTACGGCCAGGCTTTGAAGAGGTATCTTCGTTAGCACATTACCCCTTTATAAAGTGATTGAGCCTTCACTAGCGTATAGAAGGTCCTCAGTCATCTGCTTCTTTATCAACTCACATTCCCCACTACTTGGCTTTAATAGTGGAAAGCCTGTCTGAGGGTCTGTCTTATGTCTTCATTGGCTAGCGAGAGCCGAACAGCAGGACCGAACAACATACGAACAGAGTACAAAGCACGGCTGTATACCCAACTTTTCAGAAGTTAGCAGCCTGACTTTAGGCAGTGAAGTCGATATTTAGGCAACTCAAAACGAGGCCTGATGAGCCCCCAGCAGTCCCCACGCTAAACACTGGCCCACTTAGTGAGTTGGCTAAATAGGGACTTGGGCATCTCCCTTTAGGCACCCAACTTCTGAGAATCTGGGCTCATGTGCCAGGCGTATGGACAGGTTGCATCCCTGATCATCTTGGCTAATAGCCATTGCTGGACCCCCCCCCTCCATGAACTTCTCTAATTCTTTTTTGAACCCAGTTATGCTTTTGCCAGCTCATTAGGATGACAATGACTTTCCATCCATATGCTAGATCCTAGCCCTTCAAAAGAAGCCTGTTGCACCCTGCCAGTTTGCTACCTGGGTGAGGTTCCTTTCCAACACTTTGGTCATATGGCTAGGGTGCAACACAGGACACCTGGGTTCAATTCTCTGTGCCCCGTTCATTACCTGTAAACGGGTGACTAGCACTACCCTACGTTACAGGGCTGTTCTGTTTAGAGTATGAGACAGCCAGGCCTCATTGTAATAGAGGCGATATAGGTATCTGCAATGGGTAGGCTGATAGGAATTGTGTTAAATCTGAGTTTAGAACAAGCTAAAGTAGCCACTGCTCTTAGTCCAACTTTAGAGCAATTAGCTTTCAAATCAGCCTTGCCCTCCCAGCTAGAAAAGAAAACTAAAGAGCTTGGTTTTCAGCTCCCACTGACTTCAAGTAGAGATGGGGGGTTCTGCCCCATTGGAAAAAAAAACCCCTAGTCTCCACCACCCCATTCTAAGTCTGATTTGGCCGCCATCCTCTGTTCCCCCTCCGTGCATGTTCTTTACTGATGGACAGTCAAGATCCTGCAGAATTGGATCTGGTAGCCGCAGGAAGGCCAGGGCTCCTTGGTTGCTCACGTGGCGTTGGGTGCTCAACGTTCATTTTTGTTTGGAAGCCAACCCTGAGAGCAGTTACTGACCTTCTGGACTGAGCACACCGTCATCCGCCAACGCTGGGGCTGGCTGGCTGCTCCCGGGAGGGAAGGTTAACCCTGAAGCCAGAGAGCCTGCTCTGAAGCCCACCTATTGGAGGCAGCATGACTTCATGGCAGCAGGACCTGGGCTACTTCCCTTAGCAAAGAGTCTTCAGCAGAAGGACCATGCAACAATAAAAGTCCCAGTCAGCAGTCACAACAAAAGCGAAGGGTCAGGAGCAGATTTATTTAACAAAAGAAAAACCCCAAACCTACATCTCTACTTCCATTCAGAAAGCATTTCAGATCTTCTGGGTTGGGCTTTTTCAACTGTCTATTTGCATATGCGCTAAATCACTCTCGGTCATTCAAGTGTACATTTTAAAAACAAGTCCAGCACCCCTAGCGTGAGGATACTGACAGAATGTCTCTGGATAGTCCAGGTTGTCTCAGCATTTTCCTTCCCCTCTGCCTCTCATGAGTTTAGAGAGACTATCACTTAGAGATACTAGAATACAGGAGGGAAGCCATCACTACCGGTGTCTGGTGATAACTACTCTGCAACACCTAGACTGTCTTGTAAACAGAGATATATGTAAAAACATCATGGTGATTTCATTCAAATAAAATCCAAATACAGAACATGGCAAAAAAAAAACTGCATCACATGAAACAAGAGTCCACATACAGTGTAGCTGATAAATGAGAGCAGCCTATGTACAAATACTACGTTACATTCACTTTTACACTTGCCAAGCTATTGTTTGGCTAGCAACAGTGAACCCAAACTACTTGAGCCACATTCACAGCTAGTGTAAACTGGTTTCATGTGGAGTGGAGGCCAGTGCTGAATCTGACGCCATGTCTCAGCCCCATGCCATATTTTCACTCTTTGATCTACAAGCTTTACTGCTGCTCGAACACTGAATTCCACTTGTGTGGCACACACTCCCTGCTCTGAGTCTGTGTAAAAAGCTTTTTCCCCCGCGATGAAGATCAAGGTGGAAATCTTACTTCTGGGCTGGTCTTTCCCAGGGTACGTATATACCAGTTGATGAGCTGAAGCAGGGTTTAAAACAAGTTATTTGTGGGAGGGAGGGATAGACCTTCTAGTGAACGTGCAGGCTTATTCTCCCCCTGCCCGAGAAATACTTTGAAAACCACTTGCCGTTTGGGGCACTCCGAGGGCAGGAAGTTTTGCTCCTCAGAAATATTGCTCTGAGCCAGTAGATGCCAACTCCATCTTGCTATGGACGGCTTCACAGTTACAGGGAACAATGAACTTCAAAGGCAGTGAATCCCTTCTCGTCCACTTGAACACTGATTGTAACATAGGGGTGTTTGCTTGTGAGCTGTTCTCTGACAAATTAGAGGCGCAGTCAATGGAACAAGTCTTGCTGTCAAACTTAAGAGGGTTAGGAACAATGGAGCATGAAAAGGACAGGCTGGCTGATTATGCCCCTTTCATTTAGTCTGTGTTATGAGCAGACACTTTAAATAGCAAAGGAAGGAAGGAAGCTGTAAATTAGTTTGACCAGCTCCTCAAAGTCAAGACAGCTGAAAATGGGGAGCTAATCTGGCTATGGAACAGCTCCAGGAAGTGACATTGCAAGTTTTCCCACAAGGCACCAGCTGTGACCTACAGGGACCTCTGCAAAAGGTCATCACGGTGGCTAATTCAGTCCTTGTTCTCTGCTGAGACTGCCGAAGGCTGCCACCATCAGAGCTACTTATGATGCTTCCGCTCTTCCGCTATCACGTCTTATTCTAGTCAGATGCTCGGCTAGCTGCTTGAGGGCAGTACATGTAATCTAATATAGGAACATCTTGGCTTTGTATTCAGATCGGTTTCTGCCTCTTACCTTTCACCCATTAGCAGAGTCCCAGCAGGTACTCACTTGTGGGTTTGTTACTGCACGTTTCTCTTTCCTCCTTGCTCCTACGAAGGACAACACAGAACCCTGCCACTATTAATTCTCTATCGCTACAAGCCCTGTGCAAGCTCGTTCCTGAACACTGCTGGCCAGGTCTACCACAATGCACACAACTTGTCTGTGCACTTGCAGCCAAACAGTAGGATGTACGCATCCAAAACCTCGCCCGGGGCCTGGATGTATAAATCCTAACACAGGTGGGTCGAAATGGTACGGCACAAAGAACTGGCACACCCAAATCGAAGCGAGGCTCGGAAAGGTTGGCTGCTAGATCTTGCAATGTCACTTAGCAGGACACTAAGGGGAAGCCATCTTTATGGACCTGATGTCACAGGAGCGCCACACCTGGTTGATGCAGAGGCTCCAACAGCAGCAGCACAGGGGTAAAGAGTGGTGACCACAGGGAAAGTGCCATGTTAGACCTGAGTAGTAACTTCACCAGGGGATTCAGAGGACAGTCAGCCATGCAAAGGCCTTCAACGTGGCTGACTTCCTCTGAGCCCTTTGGGGGAAACAGTTGCAATTTCACTGGGCACGTCACTCAATGGGGGTGGTTCTCCTCCGCAAAGGGAATGTAAAAGAGGCACCTTCTGATTCGAGAGATCTGTTCCCTGGCTGCGTTCAGTAGCACAAACAAAGCCACTACTCTTAGCCACGCAGAGCCGACAGCCTCCAGCTCACTCACTCTTGGCTATTGCATCTACTGCTCGTGTAGAATAGTCTAAATTCTAATCAGTCTCATCTCAACAACCCCACTGGACTCTGGGGTTGCTCGGAGTCACTGGGTCTCTAATTCGGCCTGCAGAACCGTTCCGTTCCAGCTGGGTTCGTTGGCTCAGGGCTGGCTTTATTACACTAGCAATTAGGAGGGGAAAAGCCACCTGGGAACTGGCCAGCTGACAAGGATGGAGTCCCCGGGTGCCATTTGTCACCTGCGCTTTAAAAGGTGACCCGCAAAGAGAAACTGAGTCACGCCCTGATCGTACATACTTCAGTGTCTCAATGAAGCGAGAGACGAGGACAACAGTATGACTGACCTTTTAAAAGTCTTTCCCATCTCAGTGACTCTCTCTCTCTCACACACGTCGGGGCTCACCGAAGAGCCCACAACGCGGTATCACAAATGGAGTGTCTCGCTGCAGACTCTGCGCTGGCACAGAATGCATCATTCCGTGCCATGAGCCAAGAACGGCAGAGGATTTCACAGAGGGATCAGGGGACTTGGGAAGAGTCGGTAGCTGCAGCTGTTTTGAATGCCCCCTGCAGCTAGGGAGCCAGCCAGTCAGGGCTTGGTATCCACGCTTTGTGACTGAACTTTACAACGCTGCGCTGGGCGTTAGCAGCACCGGGGCGGTCAGGGCACAAGCCCACCAGGCTGCGAGTAAAGTAAGGAGAATGGTAATGGACGGCAGCCAGAGGGTTAAATCAGACAGGTGGGGAGGGAGGATGGGCCGACAGCACCACAGACAGGGGGCCAGTGCAGGGCCAGCGTCTAACAGACGCATGTTACCTTTACAGTATTAAACATTTTAAAAGGGCCATTTTAAAAGGAAAGGGGCTGCGAGCCGAACGCTAAACTCGTTCTCTTCCCCAGCGGAGCCTACACGTTCCCCACCAGCTTGGCACAGCCAGCAGCTCCCCTCCCTGGGGCTCTGCCCTGTAAAACCATTTAAAAAGGTCCTTGCTGAGACAGTCCTTTACTCCTTCTTGGCCTCCTTCCTCTGTCTGGCCAGCAGAGGCCCCAGGCCGTTCCACACTTCGGTGTACATCAGCGTGCCCACGAAGACAAAGAGGGTGCCCAGCCAGTGCCAGGCGGTGAAGGGGTTCTTGAAGTACAGGATGGAGACGATGAGGCTGACAAACTTGCGCAGCGTCACCACCAGGGTGACGGTGAGGGAGGTGCACTCCGTGGTGAGGATGAAGACTCCCCGAATGCACACGTATCTGGGTGGGGCGAGTTAAGGGCACAGCGAGTGGAGAGAAGCACGTGCCGGTAGTTGGCTGTTCGAGAACACGGGGGGCTTGGGTGGGTCCAGCGGACGTATTAAGCACTCAGGAAAGTGAAACGGGGAAGCACCAGCTTGAGCCAGGGACAGTGCGGCTAAGTGCTACTTCCTGAGCCGCAGAACCCCGGCCATTCGTACCAGCTCCGCCAATGCCCCTCCAGCCTGACCCACAGTCCCTCCTCCCCACACACACAGCTCAGCCAATGCCCCTCCAGCCTGACCCACAGTCCCTCCTCCTGGTCTCTCCCCACACACACAGCTCTGCTGATGCCCCTCCATCCTGACCTGCAACCCTCCTTCCACTCCCTGCTCTTCCAGCCATGGGCCAGCTCTGCTAAACTCACTCCAGTCCTGCAGCCCCCCCCCCCCCGGGCCTCTGTCCCTGTCGCCCTTCCCAGTTCTGCAAAGGCCTCTCACCCCTGAAGGAAGCTGGGTTCGCTCATGTTCTTTTAATGCTAACATATTTCTGATGTGCCCACCTGGCTTGTTCTTCCTCCCTGTTTCATGGCTTCTGTACAGACACTGCCTCTGCTCATAGCCATGACAGATATCCACAGGTGCGTCTCCTGCTGCCTGGTGCCCCAATCGTCTATAGTCTATAGGCTCATTTACCCGACATAGCTGCAAAGGCACCTCAAAGCTACCCCCTTCCCAGGTTCCAGCCATCCATTCATGCACAACCCAAACGAGCCAATGGAGCACGGCTGGGAGATCTTTCTGCTCCTTTGCTCTATGCCCCGTGCCCGGAAGCTGGGTTTGCAGGCGCTCCGGTAATTCCTACCAACGTCCACGCAGCTTTACAGCTCTCCCAATACAAGGGGTGATAGGATGTCCTTCACCTAGGAGATTCGGGATTACTACCATGTGCCTTTAAGTATAAGAGCTAGTAGCCTCATTCCCCACATTATTCAGGGCTAGACTTACATGACTTAAGGCCACCAACCACAAGGGAATACTCAAGATCCACCCCCACCCAGAAAGAGTTGACTTTAAAGAGAGACACAAAATTCGCTCTCCTCTTCTGAGCCCTTAATATGTTTCCATAGCAGTTTGCAGTGTCTATAGATCAGGGGTGGGCAAACTTTTTGGCCCGAGGGCCACATCTGGGTATGGAAATTGTATGTCGGGCCACGAATGCTCACAAAATTGGGGGTTGGGGTGCGGGAGGGGGTGAGGGCTCCAGCTGGGGGTGTGGGCTCTGGGGTGGGGCCAGAAATTAGGAGTTCAGGGTGTGGGAGGGGGCTCTGGGCTGGGGCAGGGGGTTGGAGTGAGGGGGGGAGATGCGGGCTCTGGGTTGGGGCTCAGGATGAGGGGTTGGGGGTGCAGGAGAGTGCTCCGGGCTGGGACCAAGGGGTTCTGAGGGTGGGAGGGGGGATCAGGGCTGGGGAAGGGGGTTGGGGTGTAGGAGGGGGTCAGGGGTGCAGGCTCTGGGCGGCACTTACCTCAAGAAGCTCCCAGAAGCAGTGGCATGTCCCCTCTCCGGCTCCTGCGCGGCGGCGCGGCCAGGTGGTTCTGCGTGCTGCCCTGTCTGCAGGTGCCGCCCCTGCAGCTCCCATTGGCTGCGGTTCCTGACCAATGCTAGCTGCGGGGGTAGCACTTGGGGTGAGGGAAGCTTGCGGAACCCCTTGGCTGCCCCTATGCATAGGAGCCGGCGGGGGGACATGCCACCGCTTCTGGGAGCTTCGCAGAGTGGGGCAAGCCCCAGACCCTGCTCCCCAACTGGAGCGCTAGAGTGGGGCAAGCCCCAGACCCGGTTCCCCGGTGGGAGCTCAAGGGTCGGTTAAAACGTCTGGAGGGCCGGATGAGGCCCCCGGGCCGTAGTCTGCCCACCCCTGGTCTATATGAATCCTCCCAGTCTTCGACACCAGCCAGAGCTCTCTGANATGCCCCTCCAGCCTGACCCACAGTCCCTCCTCCTGGTCTCTCCCCACACACACAGCTCTGCTGATGCCCCTCCATCCTGACCTGCAACCCTCCTTCCACTCCCTGCTCTTCCAGCCATGGGCCAGCTCAACTCACTCCAGTCCTGCAGCGCCCCCCCCCCCCCCCCCCCCCCCCCCCCCCCCCCCCCCCCCCCCCCCCCCCNTGCTAAACTCACTCCAGTCCTGCAGCCCCCCCCCCCCAGGGTCTCTGTCCCTGTCGCCCTTCCCAGTTCTGCAAAGGCCTCTCACCCCTGAAGGAAGCTGGGTTCGCTCATGTTCTTTTAATGCTAACATATTTCTGATGTGCCCACCTGGCTTGTTCTTCCTCCCTGTTTCATGGCTTCTGTACAGACACTGCCTCTGCTCATAGCCATGACAGATATCCACAGGTGCGTCTCCTGCTGCCTGGTGCCCCAATCGTCTATAGTCTATAGGCTCATTTACCCGACATAGCTGCAAAGGCACCTCAAAGCTACCCCCTTCCCAGGTTCCAGCCATCCATTCATGCACAACCCAAACGAGCCAATGGAGCACGGCTGGGAGATCTTTCTGCTCCTTTGCTCTATGCCCCGTGCCCGGAAGCTGGGTTTGCAGGCGCTCCGGTAATTCCTACCAACGTCCACGCAGCTTTACAGCTCTCCCAATACAAGGGGTGATAGGATGTCCTTCACCTAGGAGATTCGGGATTACTACCATGTGCCTTTAAGTATAAGAGCTAGTAGCCTCATTCCCCACATTATTCAGGGCTAGACTTACATGACTTAAGGCCACCAACCACAAGGGAATACTCAAGATCCACCCCCACCCAGAAAGAGTTGACTTTAAAGAGAGACACAAAATTCGCTCTCCTCTTCTGAGCCCTTAATATGTTTCCATAGCAGTTTGCAGTGTCTATAGATCAGGGGTGGGCAAACTTTTTGGCCCGAGGGCCACATCTGGGTATGGAAATTGTATGTCGGGCCACGAATGCTCACAAAATTGGGGGTTGGGGTGCGGGAGGGGGTGAGGGCTCCAGCTGGGGGTGTGGGCTCTGGGTTGGGGCCAGAAATTAGGAGTTCAGGGCGTGGGAGGGGGCTCTGGGCTGGGGCAGGGGATTGGAGTGAGGGGGGAGGGAGATGCGGGCTCTGGGTTGGGGCTCAGGATGAGGAGTTGGGGGTGCAGGAGAGTGCTCCAGGCTGGGACCAAGGGGTTCTGACGGTGGGAGGGGGGATCAGGGCTGGGGAAGGGGGTTGGGGTGTAGGAGGGGGTCAGGGGTGCAGGCTCTGGGCAGCACTTACCTCACGAAGCTCCCAGAAGCAGTGGCATGTCCCCTCTCCGGCTCCTGCGCGGCGGCGTGGCCAGGTGGTTCTGCGTGCTGCCCTGTCTGCAGGTGCCGCCCCTGCAGCTCCCATTGGCTGCGGTTCCTGACCAATGCTAGCTGTGGGGGTAGCACTTGGCGTGAGGGAAGCTTGCGGAGCCCCTTGGCTGCCCCTATGCATAGGAGCCGGCGGGGGGACATGCCACCGCTTCTGGGAGCTTCGCAGAGTGGGGCAAGCCCCGGACCCTGCTCCCCAACTGGAGCGCTAGAGTGGGGCAAGCCCGAGACCCTGTTCCCCGGCAGGAGCTCAAGGGCCGGTTAAAACGTCTGGAGGGCCGGATGAGGCCCCCGGGCCGTAGTTTGCCCACCCCTGGTCTATATGAATCCTCCCAGTCTTCGACACCAGCCAGAGCTCTCTGAGAATCCAGCCATCATAATCTCAAAACCAAACGCACGGTGCTAGAGCAGCCGCTCTCTTAAAGAAGGGTTAAAAAGTTGCACTGATATGCTAACAGCACCGGCTGCAAGACCAGGTAGGCTAAATCTAAGAGCTATCAATCCTCCTGCTGCAGGGCATAAGCTGATAAACAGCTGGAGTGGAGAAGTCTCTTCCCCTCCACGCCCCCTTGCTAGAATACAGGAGAGACGTGTTTAAGGAGGTATTTGTTTTACCAAGAGGCTTGGGAAGCAGTAAGTAGAAGGGCTCCTAGCTGGGGTGCAGAGGGAATAGTGAAATAAGGACAGAGAGCTGGGGGGGAAATTCCAAGACAAAGGGTGGTAGAATTTCGACACAGAGCCAGGTGGCTGCCTTTTTCGGGGGGGATCAGGAAGCTTCTCACTGATCCATCTTTCCCCTTCCCCTGGATAGGCAAGAGTGTTTGTATTCACAGGAATATTTCCACTCTCCTCTGGCCCAGTAAGTGTAGAGGACAAAGGTAGAGCTCAATCATAGGTAAGTAGAGTTGCCTAAGTGCTAAAGCCAGTTAGTTGTCAAGCCATTCCACACACACAGGACCCTAGGCTGGCTTCTGCTCCTACTTGACTCCAATTATATATGCACAGCTGTCTGGGTCTCTTTCCAAATTTCCTCTGAAGTACCCTGCAGTGGCTGCTGTCAGAGAGAGAGATACTGGTCTAGGTGGATTGGTTTGCTGCACTACGACAGGGGGTGGTATATTGTACTAGATGAACCATCGTTGCTTTATACACAGGTGCACACAAGTTTCCATTGCAGAACAGAGCAATCCTTGCACAGAGATTTGGAGGGAACAGAAACAGACCCCTCCCCTTTCCACATAAAGAGCTTACAACAGTGGTCCCCAACGTGGTGCCCATGGGCGCCATGGCGCCCGCCTAGTGCCCAGCAGGGGAGAGAAGCCGCGGCCCCGCACCTGCCGGGGACAGAGAACTCCGGGGCTGCAGGCTGCGGGCGCCGGTGTTCTCTGTCACCGGCAGGCACGGGGCCCCCCTAGTGCCCAGCAGGGGAGAGAAGCCAGGGCCCCGCGCCTGCTGGGGACAGAGTTCTCCGGGGCTGCGGGCGCCGGTGTTCTCTGTCCTCACGGCTTCTCTCCGGCTTCTCTCTGGATTCATATATTATGTAATATTAAATATGACGTTTTTCGTATTATTTAATGTACAAATACAAAATAAGCCTTGAAAAATTGTTGGCGCCCGCCCCACTCTTCTGAAAACATTAATGTGCTACTTGGCCACAAAAAGGTTGGGGACCACTGGCTTACAATAACTGCACGCCATAACTCGGTGACAAACTGCAGGAGTGTCTGTCTCATCCTGGAATCGCTGAGGTGTGTTCATAACAAACAAGCAACCAGAGGGTGCCATTATCGAAACGCTTGGGTCCCTGTTTCTTCTGTTGCCTTCACTCACTGCATTCTGCCTGAATTATAGATTATTATTAGGGTTGGAAGGGACCTCAGGAGGTCATCTAGTCCAACCCCCTGCTCAAAGCAGGACTAATCCCCAACTAAATCCTCAAATCCCTAAATGGCCCCCTCAAGGATTGAACTCACAACCCTGAGTTTAACAGACCAATGCTCATACCACTGAGTTATCCCGCCCCCAATTCAGAGAGCAAGGGCTTCCCTGCTGGGACCCTCTCTGCCTGCCTTTTCCAGCTTCACGCGCACACTTCCAATAATTATTACTAGTAAAAGTTTAGCTGCTGTGTCGGTACCTTACATCAGCTCAAGCGCACCTGTCAATGCCTCTGGCCTCTTGGAAACACCTCGCACGCTGCTTCAGCAGCTGACAGCACCTTTTGCGCTACAGAGATGTTAGCTCTGAATTCAGGGAGGCCTAAGAGCGCACGGCAGGATGTACACAACTGATCTTTCGGCCCAGTTTTCTCAACGCACTAGCATCCCCGCTGCCTGCCCTGGTTCTGCCGCCAGTGCGTTTGAAGGATACTGAGTGATGACGTTCATGACGAGGTAGAACCACATGATGGGCAAGGTCAGCCCGATCCCCGGGACTTGGAATGGCTCTGCGAGGAGAGAGGAAAGAAGAAAAGGTCCATGTCTGATCTCGGCCCAGCTTTTAAAAGCACAAAAACACACACAATGGCAACGAGTCCCCTTCTTGGTGGTCTCAGCAGGGAAGCCTCTCAATTGCGTCTCACTCGGCGAGGCCTGCAGGAAAAGCTGTGGGGAGCTTGCACTGTGGCTGACCATGCTGTCTCCATGCTAGGGATAAACATACCACAGCTCTGGAGACCAGAGGGGATTCAGCATCAATGGCATTCGAAAGCAGACTGGAAAGCGGTAACGGGCCCTACCACTTGGAAAGGGGCCCAGTTCTGGTTCTGATCCAGTGTGGTAACTTGACTTTTATCGCTAGACAGAAATAGCACGGTGAGGTGGCATCTCTTACTGCTCACTGTTTGGTGTCTCCTGCTGCATGTGCATTACACACAGAAGCCGGGCAAAGCTTTTGCCGTGATAAAGCACCACAAGAGCTGTGCATTTCTGAATTCACAGCTGAAGAGGGGCCCATTGTCAAGCAGCTATTGGCAATGAGAACATGAATTCCGGTTTGCACGTGCTTCTGCAAGTTTTTTGGGGAGGAAAGGAAATCTCACAAAGGCAACTCTGTGCTGGCAAATACCCGCCGGGAGAAGTTTGTGTGAAAAAGCTGTATGAAAACATTTGTCATTTTCACACAGTTCATCTACCCGGACATGCATCGTGGGCTAGATCCTCAGCTGCTGTAAGCCTCTGCAGCCTCATTGATTCCAATTTCAGAGCTACGCCAATTTCAACCAAAGAAGCTGGCCTGTTCATTCCCATTATTGTGCTCATCGGCATCACTTATGTGAATGCTTTAATGAAATCTGTTATCACTTGATTTTCTGAATGGGGAGGAAGAACAGCCCTTCTTTTCCACTGGATAGAAGGATTTTCATTTTTAAATGGCTGTGACTGACTAGGGAAGATGAGCTGTGCATTACAGGGGGACCTGTTTGCGAAACATCATGTAGAAAAGTTTTTGGCTGTCAGATAAAATTGGGGATCTGTGTATGTGAGGTGGGTCTTATTTAACAATAACATTCACCAGTTTTCAGGTTTTCACTTCTGCGTGTGAGTAATTTTATGCACACAAAACAGACCCACTGATTTTGATGGGACTACTGATGATAGATAAAGTTAAGCACGGGTGTATTAAGTTATGTGTGTATTAAGTTAAGCAGGGTTGGGAACTTGACAAGTTTCTAATCCCTCTGCTGGGTTAAAGCACTCTCCATAGCAATCCACAGACTTAAGTTCAGAAGGGAACATTATAATGACTTAAGATGACCTACATAACCACCAGCCAGAGAGTCTCACCCAGAGATTCCTGCACTGCAGGGAACCGACAAGAGCATCGACTTGCACAAAGAAAACTCACCAGACTGGCTGAAGAGAACAGCATGGGCGTAGATGTCCGGAGCGAGGAGGAGGAAGCCAGGGAGGGGCAGGGCATGCTATGGCAAGAGAGAGAAATCCAATGCAGAGCTTTAAACTGACACCATGCAGAGAATCCACATCAGTACAGGGAGCCAGTGTATGTGCATTTCAACTAACGTTAAAGGACAAATGCTTTAACGTTCTAATTGCCTCTACGAGGCTGCCCGTGTATAAGCTGAGTTCATGTACAGCTTATCCATCCCTCCTACCCCAAGTCAAAATGATCAGTCGCTCTTGGCAGAGCAGTCTGGGATTACGACAGGATGAAATGCATTCATTGACCCAGCCCTCATGTTCTAAAGGGCCGAACACCCGAGCAAGAGGTTTGGGGACAGTTTTTGATCAATGCCGGCCTCATTTCCCCTACCCCCTCTACAGTATAGTAACCTGGCATCATAGGACGTAGAGATGGGAAGAGACTTATTATAAAATCATCATGCAGGATTATTTCCTACAAAACATTTCCTAGTGCCGAGCACCGCCAGGGATTGCCCGCATGGCTCTGACCGTAGGATCAGGGCCTTCAGCTCTGGATTCTTTCTAAAAAAAGGTTCCAGTCGGGTCAATGGTTCTATCACATAAAGCAGACTGGAAAACTGCATGAAATTTATATTTGAAATGGTTTGGTTTGAGATAAAGCCAGCAGTTTTATAATATGGAGATATACCTATCTCATAGAACTGGAAGGGACCTTGAAAGGTCATCGAGTCCAGTCCCCTGCCTTCACTAGCAGGACCAATTTTTTGCCCCAGATCCCTAAATGGCCCCCTCAAGGATTGAACTCACAACCCTGGGTTTAGCGGGCCAATGCTCAAACCACTGAGCTATCCCTCCCCCAGTTGCTTACATTGTAAAACAGTGCCTCCTTGGAATGCTTTCCAAACTGTTTGTAGATGGTCTCTTGAAAGATCCCCATTCTGGCTGACATAAGGAGGGCGAAAGTCAGTGCCGCGATACCTGTAACACAAAAGCAGCCTTACTGTCCCTGCCTCAAAGCTTAATAAACCTCAAATCAATCAGCGTAGGCAGATCTCCAGGGTGCGACTTGAAACGGAAGAGAATGGGAAAGGCCACAAGAGACCGGTCCCGCAGCCGAAAGATGTTAGGGGTCTTTGAATATTTTACCCATGTGACTTAGGCGCTAAGTCTCATGGAAAGCCAATAGGATTTAAGCACCGAAGGCCCATTTTCAAAAGTGATTTAGCTGCTTTAGATGTTGTTACCCCCTTGACTAATATTGAAAATCGGAAGCCAGCCCCTGCAGCGCACAGATGGAATTACTGCCCCACATGCAAAGAGACTAGTGACGACATTGGGTTCCTCGAGATATCAACCCCAGCCCATGAAAGCAGCCAGAAAGTGAAGACTGGCCATATTTAAACTCTTCAGTGCCAGTTTTCTAAAAAGGCTCCTCTGTGGTACATCAGACCGATAAAATACAACCAAGCTTGCAGGTAACTGCTCCCTCATGGTGTAGTCTGCAGCACCTGGGTGAACAAGACGGCCCTTCTATTGTAGGGAGGAATTGGGCCAATATTGTCCGCATACACATGGGGCCAAATACATCCCTGGTCTAATCCTGCTATAGGCAATGGAGTGACACCCAGGACTGAGACTGCCCTTTGATCGCTAAACAATTTTTTACCCCCCCTCCCCAGCTTCAGCTGACGACGGGATGCTGCGATATTTTCAGAAGCCATCATTTCTCAGGTTAGTCTCCCATGTCTGTTTCCTATATGGAGTCTGCTTTACAGAGCTAGGCCCAGCTTCTAATCTTGGTTTCATCAGTGGCACCTGTCCAATGTAGATCAGACTCTGCCCTTTTTGACTTAATATGAATCTCTCAAATTCACTGCGGAAAAGTAACCTGGGAAGGGAGCTGATAAAGGAGCAACCCAGCTCCATCACTAACCCACCCCTCACACAAACACTTCAGATACACCTCTACCCCGATATAACGCGGTCCTCGGGAGCCAAAAAATCTCACCGCCTTATAGGTGAGACCGCGTTATATCGGGTTTGGTCCGGTACGGCATACCGGCAAGAGCCGGTACACTGTGCCGGACTGGACCGGCTTCCTGGCGGTGATTTAAAGGGCCCGGGGCTCCCCGCAGTGGCTGGAGCCTCTGGCCCTTTAAATCACCGCCCGAGCCCGGCTGCCGGAGCCCCGGCGGGGATTTAAAGGGCCCGGGGCTCCAGCTACTGTGGGGAGCCCCAGTCCCTTTAAATCACCGCCGGAGCTCTGGCAGCCAGGCTCGTGTGGGGATTTAAAGGGCCCAGGGCTCCCCACGAATTCAGATATAACGCGGTAAAGCAGCGGGGCTCGGGTGGTGCTTTAAAGGGCCCGGGGTTCCCCAGTGCTTTACCACATTATATCCGAATTCGTGTTCTATTGGGTCGCGTTCTATCGGGGTAGAGGTGTACTATCTTCGACCAGCTGGCTGCAAGCGACTTTTTGCAAGGTGAGAGGCTTGTATGAACAGGGTGAGAGAGGGCAACGGGATTCTGCTTAAATCGATAGCAGAAACGCAACTGATCCCTGGAGCTGGGTGTCCGACCACTCTCTGCTGCCGTGATGTTTAAACACAGCTGCACGCCTGGAGATCAGCCCTGTGAGAGCAACTTCGACCAACATAATTGCAAAGCCAATTAGCGCCACTGCACTTACAGACCTAACAGCCACCACATGAAGACGTGGAGTCCGTCCTCTTCGCTTAAGCTGGATTTAGAAGCCTAGGGAAGGTGGGGAGAAGAGAGTCAGATCATTATAATGGATGCAGTTTGGCAGTTTCCAAGTGACTAAGTTTGTCTCTCTGTTCCCAATAGCTGATGGATTGTGTTCCAAACCTATATACAAACAGTATATCGAAGACAGCCCGGAGTGTCCTTCCTCTGCACCTGTAAGTCCCTTCACTGGTTAAAGAGAGTATGTGGCAGTTACGGCTTTCACCCCTGCTTTAGTGGAATTGTTGGACAGAAGATGAAGACTGATCAGCAAAGCATCCCTTTCAAAGAAACACGCTGGCTGAAGACATATGTCGCTTCCCCTGCCCTCCCTTTCTCCTAACTCTTGAGTGACTGTGTGTGTTGTGATGAAGCTGGTATTTTGGGACATTTGTTGTATTTGGAAAAAATAATCAATTACCAATAATAATAAAAAAGGACCATACTGGCACAGCCCAAGTCTGACAGGAGCTGCAGGTGCACAGCATCTTTTGCGGGGTGGAAAACAGACGTATTCAGGCGTGTGTCTATTGAAAATGGGATACAGACTCACATATGCCGATACCCAAGTCTGCACTCTGTGGCACATGCCTAACTCCCAGGATTTGCTGTGGACCTATTAAAGTTAACTTGGATTATTACTACTAGTCTAGTCTAGAAGTACAGCTCTTTAATGCATCTGTGGATGCATTCATCTCCTGAATCTGCATTAGGGTGACCAGATGTCCCGATTTTATAGGGACGGTCCCGATTTTTGGGTCTTTTTCTTATATAGGCTCCTANGTTTAATGCATCTGTGGATGCATTAATCTCCTGAATCTGCATTTAAATAAGCAAGGATCTTACAGAACCCAGTCTCTTACACTGCAGACTAACTGTAAGCAGCTGTCTCTGTGTCTGAGCAACAGAGCTGCTTGTTATTGCGCAGTGAATCTTGTAAGTTTTTCCTCTCTACAGTTGCCTGTGACAGCAGGAGATTGGTCTCTATGGTCCCTTCCGATCCTATGTTCTTAAGTACATTTTCCCCATGATAAAGCGTTATTGTCACTGCAAGTCTGCAGTGGGCTTACACACTATTCAAACCCTCAAAACTGGGCCAAATTAAATCAGTTTTCACCAAGACACTGGAAGGGGCATCTCTCTAAGTCCTATCTCCATGGTCGGTTTCAATTTTCTGGCCTTACCTGCGTAAAAGCTGTTAAACCAAGAAGGAAAAACCTCAAACAAGAAAAGTTACACACTGGTGTGTATTCTTCCCACCCCGAAACCTTGCTCGCAAAAAACTGCCATCCTGTTTATGCTCAAACTTACCCAAAAAATAAAAATCACACTTCGTTTCGGGCAGGACTGGAAAATTCTAGTTTGAAGAGAGACCAGTTCTGGAAGCTGAGAGCAAGGTTTTTAGATAGCCACTGCCAGTCTAAGCAGCTAATAATCAATTACATTAACCCCAATTATTTTGTTTCCTCTGTAGGTGAAAGTAACTTGATATTCAGTGTGCCCATAGGAAAAGCAAAAACTAAGCAGCATGTCATAAAAGGCATCTTGAACTAAAAAAAATGTGAAGGCCAGCAAAAATCCGGTGTCTGACTGTGGGAAAGATCTCTAGGGAAACAGACAAAAAAATATGCAGTGTACTTTCTTCCCATTGATACAAAGGGAATTGCCTGATTAAGGCATCAGTAGCAGCTCCTACTGTTAATAGGGCTCACAGCTGTACAGACTCAGACACTTGAAAAGCATTCCTTACCACTTGTTTTGCAGACATTAAAGTGCAGATAAAGATCCCCACAGACACCAGGGCTATGGATGTGTATTTGGACACACTGTATCTGCAACAAGAGAAGAACAGAGAGACTTCAGCATTCTAGTCCCCCCTTTCCAACCTGGGAGCTTTCACCCAACGCTGCACTGAAGAGGCATTAGGCCTGATTCTGCTCAGTTACCCTGGTGTAAATCTGGAGTAACTACTGATTGGAAACTGTTGAACAGAAGATCCAAGGAAAAGCTCTTTCAGTTCTAGCCCTTTCCAGGCTCAATGAGATTTAAGTGCTCTCTTTCCAAGAACTAGTCCGGGACCAAAGGGTTCCTAGCCCCACTAGATCACAAGATAGGGAGCCTTAAGATCATGTCATTCTGATTACTCTCTTGCTGAGCCATTTACTTTTCATTCCCTGATACCTACACACAGATGGAAAGGTCAGCAGAAGAGAGCTCTTACTGCAATCCCTAGCCCCACTCCTGCCTGGGCCAGCAGCAGGTCTCGAGCCCTGGCTCATCAGCGCTAACAGTAAGAGCATCTGACGCTCGCTTAGCTGTCAACTTATCTTTTACATAAACCAGCCACTGGAGGGGGACAAAGACCCACACGCTCCTATTGCAGCAAAAACAAAAGCTTCTTGAAAAATATTTAAGCCGAGACCCCACACGGAAGGGAATCCTACCCAGGCCTCAGCTGGAAGGCTGGTGGCTGCAAAGGGAGTGACAGAGGCTACTGAGTGACTAAGCACTCTCTTCCCTATCGCTCCTCAGCCACTTCTAGTCACATGGCCAGCCCACGAGCAGCAACCTGGGACCAACTCTCCTTCACTACTTACCTATCAGTAAGGGGTGATAAAGGGCTTAATCGATTAATGATCATAGAACACTGTACTTCTCAGACAGACGGTGATATAGAAATGCAAAGCAGTAGTACTGAAGTGCTCCCTATTCAGCCTCAGTTTGCCTTAGAGAGGTACGGCTGGAGCGCCAATCCCGGCTTTGATACTGACTCCCGCCCTGACCACTGGCAAGTCACTTACCTTCAGTGCCTCAGTTTCCCCATCAGTGAGGAGGAGGATAACATTTACACTGGGGGATGACAGATCAAGTCTAAAGCGCTTTGCAGAGGAACAGTTTTTCACATGTGCCAAATGCCGCTGACTATCAGACGTTGCACTGACTAAGTCAATAACATACATTTTTCTGATGAAACTGGGAGGTATAATTTACCTTTTTTTCAAAATGATGATACCTAGAACCATGCTCGCTATTAGAGAGCCCTGGGGAGCGGGGAGAGAGAAAAGCAAAACAAGGTCAGTGTGTCAGGCACCCGCCCAGAAACAGAAACACATTCAACAAGAAATCCTGTGTGCTCTGAACAGTTAAGTACAGTTCACGAATAGAAATAACAGCCTCAAGATAAGGACGGTGAGAGACCGAAATCAGAGAGGGACTGATTCTCATTAGACCCAGAGAAGAGAAGTAATAGCCTAAATATCCCTGCTGCACCCACAAGTCCTTTCTCCTTGTCGTATTTACGCTAAAACAGTTACAGTTCAGGGCAGTTCAGGAAGAGAACAAACTAAAAGAGTTTCTGGCATCACCATTGTGGGGAATAAGCCTAGGCCCTCTATCTATCTGGGGATGGCTCAGGAATGATAATGTTCAGGTGAGAGAACTACCAGGTTATCTAACTCAGCACAGGACTGGTTCCTAGACTGTATCCTCTCTTTTTTTTTTTTAAACAGTCTAGATTTAAGATGTGTCAAGCCATTGGCCATCCACTGCTTCTCATGGAAGGTTACTCCACAGCCTAGTTCGCGATACCTGATACTCAAGCCTACATTTCCTTTTTGCTTTAATGTAAGTTTACCTTGCCACTCTTTTTGCAGACATTAAAATTTGTGAGTGTAACATGGAGGGGGCAGCATTTTCTAAAGTGTGAGGTGCACCCCCTAGGGGCGCATGAAGGACTAGCAGCGTGTGCACGCGCATTCATGCTGTGTGGGCCTTTAACACGGCAGGGTGCTGCAGAAGGGAGGAGGTGAGAAGGGTTTAGTTTTCTTGAAGTGGGGCTCAGCTTTCAGGTGACATCTTCTTACCCAAATGATCCTGTTCGTACATTTCATGGCTCATTGGGTTAATACAGGGATGGGCAAACTTTCTAGCCCTGACCCCATGCCTTAACCACAAGGCTATCCTTTCTCCATTAATAACACTGCTATCTTTGTACAGCATATTGTAGCTATAAAGCACTCTATGTCAATGCGAAGCTCTGCTCCTCAACTGGGCCTGGAGGGAGACTGAACAGACGTGTTCTGCTCCCCTGGGACATTGTGCACACCGAGAGAAAGGCTGGCAGAGGTACTCACTGATCTGAAGATCATGTGCAGCGGCATGGCTATGTTTAGATTCAGGGCGTAGTTATTCACGACGCTGACTGTGAAGAACATGGCCACCATGATCAGGTAGTATCTGCAAGGGAAACACAAGGGGCTGGTCAGCAAAGCAAGCTGACGACTGGAAAGTTCCTTCTAGATGTTCTCTCACACAATGCTCAGGCAGCGCTAATTTGTCAGCCCCAGAGACTCACGTTCTCTGCTCATCCTCAGAGCAGGAACAGCCCAGGCGGTGCAAGTCTCCCTCCCTTACATGCAACTGTGCTCCCACATCTGCTCCAAGGTGGGTGGGGAATTCAGTCTCTGTAAGGAGGCTGCCAACAATGGGACCAACTGTGAATGGGCTGGTATTTAGCGATCTACTAGGCACCAGTATGCAACCAAGTCATTTCACACAGGCCATCAAGTCACAGGGATTAGAGGTGGAAAAACCCATCAGGTTTTCTAGGCCACACTGCTGCCAATGCAGGACTGTCCCCTACAGAATAAGTGGGGGTAAAACAAGAATTTTGCAAGACTTCTTTCCCCCCAGATTTCCAGTGGGCCCCACTCGTTACCAAACCCCAGAGAGATCCAGTCCTCTAAAAGTAACGCTCGCTTACTAAACAGCTACTAACATGTTCCTTAGGAGAGAAGACTCTGAAAGCAGTTTCCTATTAATAATCCTAGATCAGGGGTAGGCAACCTATGGCACGCGTGCCAAAAGCGGCACACGAGCTGATTTTCAGTGGCACTCACACTGCCCGGGTCCTGGCCACCGGTCCTGGGGGGCTCTGCATTTTAATTTAATTTTAAATGAAGCTTCTTAAACATTTTAAAAACCTTATTTACTTTACATACAACAATAGTTTAGTTATATGTTATAGACTTACAGAAAGAGACCTTCTAAAAAATGTTAAAATGTATTACTGGCACCCGAAACCTTAAATTAGAGTGAATAAATGAAGACTAGGCACACCACTTCTGAAAGGTTGTCAACCCGTCCTAGATAAATGAGTTAATATTTTACCAGGCATGACAAGTTCTGAATGAAGCGTTGCTAACTCTGGAAAGGGAATGGGGTTTAGACAGGAGAAATGGATAAGCTGTTTTATTAAACGCTAAGAGATAACAGATATCTAGTCAATTCAAGCCCAGCCAAAGCATTTAAGTCTATTGTACCTTATTGGGATGGCTGGCTGCTTCCTTCCAAAGTTGGCTTCAAAGATAAAGCCTTCCACTGCTATAAATAAGAACTGTGCAAATGTCACGATGTTCCCGCATCCTGGAAACTCTCTGGATTTGTGGGGAAGAGAGAGAAGGAGAAACATAATGACACACAGTATATTGTAACTGAATGCACTGAGGAGACCAGTAGCTTACACACATTCATAGAGCTCTTACCAGCATTTACCATTCTAACGCACCAGACAAGCTTACCTAGCGTGGTTCTTATATAGCCCTCATTACTGCAGTATAGGCACCTCCACTGTAAATTCATATACAAACTACTCATTCACTCATCACTGGGATCTAGCAACCTCTGGGGAGCAGCTTGCCAGCTGTTTAACAGTGAACAGCAACACCACTCAGCAGGCTTAAGATAGGAAGTGAAGTAGGGCATCATTTTCTTCTATATACCCTGTATTGTTCCGAGTATAGGCCGCTCCTGATTATAAGCCGCACCCTTGAAGTTTGGTGCTATTTTAAAAAAAAATAAATTTTTAACTTTTTTTAACAAAGAAAATACGATATACACATTAGTAGAACAGTAAACTGCCGGCAGCCCAGAGCCTTTTGATTCCCGGCCGCGGCTGGGATTTAAAGGGCTCTGGGCTCCCCGCCGCGGCGGGCAGCCCAGAGCCTTTTGATTCCCCGCCGCGGCTGGGATTTAAAGGGCTCTGGGCTCCCCGCCGCGGCGGGCAGCCCAGAGCCCTCTGATTCCCCGCCGCGGCTGGGATTTAAAGGGCTCTGGGCTCCCCGCCGCGGCGGGCAGCCCAGAGCCCTCTGATTCCCGGCCGCGGCTGGGATTTAAAGGGCTCTGGGCTCCCCGCCGCGGCGGGCAGCCCAGAGCCCTCTGATTCCCCGCCGCGGCTGGGATTTAAAGGGCTCCCCGCAGCTGCGGGCAGCCCAGAGCCTTTTGATTCCCCGCCGCGGCTGGGATTTAAAGGGCTCTGGGCTCCCCGCCGCGGCGGGCAGCCCAGAGCCCTCTGATTCCCCGCCGCGGCTGGGATTTAAAGGGCTCCCCGCAGCTGCGGGCAGCCCAGAGCCTTTTGATTCCCCGCCGCGGCTGGGATTTAAAGGGCTCTGGGCTCCCCGCCGCAGCTGGGGATCCCGATTATAGGCCGCACCCCTAGTTTAAAGATTTAAATTAGGGGAAAAAAGTGCGGCCTATACTCGGGACAATACGGTAGGTTCTTTGATGGCCATCACCCTTGTATATCTGACAGGGTGAATTTGATTTAAATCACTAGTCAGGAAGACTCGATTTGATCATGGATTTCTACATAAAAGTGCATTCTTGTTGGTTGTTATAACCTTAATACATATTCTTCACAATTCAGAGATGGATGTAGGTTTCATTTTTAGAAGGTACACACCAGGGGTCCCCAACGCGGTGCCCACGGGTGCCATTGCACCCGCCGGGGGGTGTAAGTGCGCCCGCGGAGCCCTCCGGGTTTTTTTTTTTTTTTTTGCGCTCGGGGTGGGTTTTTTTTGTTCCGCCGGCAGTGCTCGGGGGTTTTTTTTTTTTTTTTTTGGCGCCCGCCAGACGAAAAAGGTTGGGGACCACTGGTACACACTATACCTTTTTTAAATGATTTATTTTGAAAACTTTTCAGATGAGTTTTACAGCTATATCAGAAAATGAATGATTGTTTGGTTATTTCATTTACCAAAGGTAATTGAAGCAGATATTTATGAAGTCATTGGGAGGCGAACTATCTCCAATTCAACAGGTTAATCATTAATATTTGGAGGATTTTCTTGGCATGCTGTATTAGGAGGAGAACATCGCCAGACAGACATTTAAATGGTTTTATTTAACTAAAACAACAACGTTATGTATTCTGGATTTNTTCTTTGATGGCCATCACCCTTGTATATCTGACAGGGTGAATTTGATTTAAATCACTAGTCAGGAAGACTCGATTTGATCATGGATTTCTACATAAAAGTGCATTCTTGTTGGTTGTTATAACCTTAATACATATTCTTCACAATTCAGAGATGGATGTAGGTTTCATTTTTAGAAGGTACACACCAGGGGTCCCCAACGCGGTGCCCACGGGTGCCATTGCACCCGCCGGGGGGTGTAAGTGCGCCCGCGGAGCCCTCCGGGGTTTTTTTTTTTTTTTTNTTTGGTTATTTCATTTACCAAAGGTAATTGAAGCAGATATTTATGAAGTCATTGGGAGGCGAACTATCTCCAATTCAACAGGTTAATCATTAATATTTGGAGGATTTTCTTGGCATGCTGTATTAGGAGGAGAACATCGCCAGACAGACATTTAAATGGTTTTATTTAACTAAAACAACAACGTTATGTATTCTGGATTTTTTTCTTCAACAGCAAACATAATATTTTAACAAAACAAGCATATGAATTTTTGAATTTAGTTAAACATTCCAAGTTTTTTAAAATCAGGTTTGTTTTTGTTAAAATTGTTTTTAACTAAAATAGTTAAATGAAATTTTAAAAAAATTAAATCGACTATGTCAGCCAGGTCAACATGAGAAACTTAAAATATTGGCTTCTGCAGCTAACTCAGTCGTCTCCACCTTCATTTTCCTGTTTGTTCATAATCTGGAAAAGAAAAACAATCTTTCCTGCTTTTTCAGGTCCAAATGATTTCTCAATTTGTAATGAATTAGTCAAAGGAAGAAAATATTCTTTCGACACTGGCAGAAGAAACAGATTATCACTTCAAGAGTCTCTGAATCCAAGTGCTTAAGTGACTTCCACAAGTTCACTGGTGTTACTTTCTTTAAAACATCATCAGCAAACATATATTTCTTGAATGGTTCTTATTCCCAAACTGGGTCTCTTTTACAGCCTGCTACCATTATAGGTTTTTCCCTTCTAGTGAGAGAATGGTATGGTAGATCTCAAATCAATGAAGGCTACACTCAGAAAGACCTCAAGACTTCTGGAATATGCTGCTCAAGCAGTTTCACCTTTGTTTCTACTGCCTCTCCCTCCCTTCTCACATTTATCTCCAGACTTTTTGTCCAGATCTATTCCGCCCCCAACAATCTTCTATTCATTGAACTTTTTGAAACTTTGCACTTTTAGAGAGAGGTAAGGGATTGACTCTGTACACACAAATTTGCAGAGGGACAATAGGGTTGAGGTCTGTTATTTCTCATCTCTCTATATAATTTATTTGAAAACATTTTTGCTGTTAACAAGCATGTTATCTCTGGAAACACAAAACCACAATTTGAGAACTGCAAAACTAAGCATCTCTGATGGTATCTTCTAGACTGAGCACTGAGTCCCATTGGATAGATAGAAAGATTAACCTAAATAATCTATACGAAGCCCCTGGAACCCCATAAGATTGGGTCCCTAATCCATGAACTATTGGAACTCATTTACAAAACTTTTCTTAAACATGACATGAATATATTGTCTCATGCTATAGAATTAGAATTTATAATCCCTATTCCATGATGAGATATCTTTGAGCTATAATGTATCTTAATTAAAACTATCTTTAGATAAAATGCTTTTTGAGGAAATCACCTATCAAAAAAATCTGATTTTTTTTTTTAAATCATTGAATTTTATCTACCCTGATATCTGAGTACCTTCCAGTCACGTTATTCACATTACTTAATGCAGCTGTCACCTGTGGCTCATTTTCCTATCCTTCCCCCAAGAGGAGAATTGTGCATGCAGTGGAGTGTTTGGGTTTGATAAGGAGAGAGAATTTTTTATGTACACACTACTCTGTTTGCTAGAAAAGGCTGGTCAAAATGGTGCACCTTGCACTTGGAGAGGAAGAAGATAAGGTTTATGATGGTCCTTAGTTCCTGGGGGAGTTTGTTCCAGTCTCAGACCAGCCCCTGAGAAAGCTCTGTCCCTTGAAGCCAGCGGTGGCTCCAGGCACCAGTGCTCCAAGCGTGTGCCTGGGGCGGCAAGCCGCGGGGGGCACCCTGCTCGTCCCTGCGAGGGCGCCAGTCAGGCAGCTTTCAGCGGCTTGCCTGCGGGAGGGCCGCTGGTCCCGCGGATTTGGTGGCAATTCGGCGGCGGGTACGCCGAATCTGCGGGACCGGCGGACCTCCCGCAGGCATGCCGCCGAAGGCAGCCTACCTGCCGTGCTTGGGGCGGCAAAAAAGCTAGAGCTGCCCCTGCTTGAAGCGCTTTACCCTCATGGGAGAACGTTTCTCTGTGTCGGAGGAGCAGAGCTGTTGACCAGAGTCCTCACTCTGGAGCGTCAGGCGAGCTTTCAGATATCCTTGGCCCTGGCCACTGAACACGCTGAGAAGCAGGCCCGAGACCTTTCGATTGTTATCCATCGGGAACTGCAGCGAAAACTAGGAAAGAGGAACGACTAGCCATTTAGAATTCAGCTAGGACACCAGTGTTACTATCTTGCATTTTATTCTCGTGAGAAGGGCTTCGATCTTTAACCACCATAAGAGGCCAGTGTTTCCGTTTTACATTTCATCAGAAAGATTTGGGCTATGGTAGCACCTCTGTGCTAGGCACTGTACGAACACCGTAAGTCAGTACGTGCAGTGGCATAGGTCCATCTGCCACAATGCTGCGGCATTTGCTCAGTACTGACCCAGGGGGGAAGAGCGCCACCTATTGGATCACTCATTTAAACAAAGCTTATTGAGATGAGCAAGCATACAAGATACAGTCCAGTCAGATAGACACAGGATAGGGCTTCACAGAAATAATGGATTTTTGTACCAGATGTCCACTCCATCTTATTTGTTTCTACTTGGTAGCAGGTTGCCACATTTTACGGTTACTGTTGTCGCCTCTTTCACTCCTCTCAGAGCCAGGCTCAATTTTCCTTCCTTGCATTTCAACAGGAAATCTTTTGAGGAAGCACTTTTCCCACAGCTCGGAGTTTGGACAGTGGAATGGAAAACGTCTCCGTTTTACTCCGTCACATGGTTAACAGAGCTGTTCCTCCCTGCACATCCAGCATGTGATTGTCAGAGCCTGCCTATGTTGTGTGTCTCTCACTGCGCTAAGGCAGTCTGATAGGGTGACATTTCTATGTATCACTATTGCTTGCTGTGGAGGTTTTACTGTTTAGTTGCTGTTCTTCCTGATGTACTGGATACAGACTTGATTTTAGGGCTTGGTGTGTCTTGAACATCCATTTCTGAGTGGGGTTATTTTATATCACTCTGTTACCTTGATGCTAAAGAAGAGTGGAAGGCTCATTCTGGCTCTTGTTTTAAGTTGTCTGGTATGGGTCTTCTAGCGTTTTGTGTGCTAACACCATTTATGGAAGCAACTAGGTGTTTGCTTGAGACCTCCCATTCCAGAAATGCTCTAGCCCAAACCTGCTTTGCTTGGGAGATCAGACACAATAACAGCATTAAGTATTTGGTGCACATGGGATATTTAGTGTTGGGGTAATAATAAAATAATAATATATGGAGATATACCTATCTCATAGAGCTGGAAGGGACCCCGAAGGGTCATCGAGTCCAGCCCCCTGCCTTCACTAGCAGGACCAATTTTGCCCCAGATCCCTAAGTGGCCCCCTCAAGGATTGAACTCACAACCCTGGGTAGCGTGCTGGTCCTAGGATATTAGCAAGACAATTACTCCTCACCCACCTTGTTTCACGAAGTGGTCTTTAGGCAATTCAGGAACAACTAGAACGAAGCCAGTTTTTCTTGTTATAGTCTTGGGCTTCCACAAACTATTGGTAGCGATACAGAGAATCCAATCCCTGAGATTCAGGCCCCTGCTGCACGGTTCTTCTCCCCCCAGGGACCCAACCATCTCCCTACCCCTGGTGGTCACTAACTCGGGAGTCTGGATCACCACCAGCGTGATCTTTCTCCACTACTTGTCCCCTTCTGCGCTCCCATCCCACCACAAGAGCTGGAAGTCTGTAATGCTCCTGTACTACATATAAAGTCTTGTTGGAATTTTAAAGTTCTGGGAGCAAATGGAGAAACCGTAATTAATCTAAGCAAGCAATTACTCACAAGGGTGTGACTGTGTCCTGAGGTGAACCAACTACCTGTGGCATAAATCTACCGTGTGTGTGTGTGTGTCTCTCTACCGGAATAGCCAGGGCCGACATTCAGAGATTCTCCCAAGGAACTTTGATGCCTGGGACAGGACAGCATGCAGCTATCACAGAGCATTTGCTAGAGTACATGACTGGCTGGGAGCTCAGATGCAAGAGCAGCCCACTATGCCCCCCCACCCTCCCCAAATTGCATGCATCATGCTCATTGTTGCTATTTTATAGTCGTGGGGGACAAGTGAAAACTGAGTTGACACTTCCCCTTTTCTAACAGTCTCTGAAAACCACCGACTCCTCTGACGCAACAGAGAAACCAATGCAAAGGACTCTTGAACTAGCTCCGACAAGCTAAAACTGTGGTGTTTCAGACTGGAGAGGACCCATTTTTCACTGATTTGCTGTCCAGTTGTGTCTAAGTTGCAAACTCAATTAACAGGACTGGGGAGACAAATATGGCCAGTTAGCCATTTGCAGGTCGCTATCTGGCCTTTACATTTGGTTCACGTCCCACTACTAGTGTGGGGTGATTTGAGAGGGGCTGGGAAAGAGGAATTAAAAGCCTGGTGGGATGCCAGAGTGGTTTCTGACTAGTCTAGGATTTGGTCATTCTAGTCCATTCCCCTTCATGTTCTCTTGAGCCACAGGAACTCGGCCTCATTGCTCCACAAGTGAAGTAAGAAGTCAGGGACAAGCCAGGTTCTAAATTGTGTTGACATAAAGCTATCTGCAAATGTTAAAAGACAAACACAAAAGAAAAACAGACTAACCAGCCCCACCCCTATAACAGTATCCCTGACACCTTGTCAGGTTTACAGAAATTGGCTAAGAGCCTCGTTATATCAATTAATTTTTGACAGCTATTTTAACTTTACTCAACTAGGCAATTCTCTTTTGTTAGGACAATAATCCTCCAATAAATTTAAATTACATACAAATTGTAAGGCACCAGAAGGCTGGATGGTTCTGGGTCTGTCATTTCGCTATTGCATTAAGATCATGATCCTTCTTTGTTTCACTTCTCTTCCGGGCCTTCTAGGAGATTGAATTTTCTCTTCTGGGCGGCCTGGTACAAAGTCCAGAATGCAGGATTCCTCCTTAGCGTGAGCTAGAATAGTGGCTCTCAACTTTTCCAGTCTACAATACCCCTTTCAGGAGTCTGATTTGTCTTGCGAACCCCCTAGTTTCACATCACTTAAAAACTACTTGCTTACAAAATCAGGCATAAAAAATACAAAAGCGTCACAGAACACTATTGCTGAAAAACTGCTGACTTTCTCATTTTTACCATATAATTTTAAAATAGATCAACTGGAATACAAATACTGTACTTACATTTCAGTGTATAGCATATAGAGCAGTATAAACAAGTCATTGTATAAAATTTTAGTTTGTACTGACATCACTAGTGCTTTTTATGTAGCCTGTTGTAAAACTAGGCAACTATCTAGAGGAGTTGATGTACCCCCTGTAAGACCTGTGCATACCCCTGGTTGAGAACCACTAGGATAGAACTCATGACAGAGAACAGCTTTTCAGCCTCCTCTCTGCCCATTCCCAATCACATAACTGTTAGCGTCCGGGAACCACAGCAGCTGTCTGGAAGGGGTAGCAGGAATCTCTCGATGCAATTTTGCAGCTGGAAACAACCTGAATAGCCAAAACCATGTGAACAGCCAGCTCTCAGCAGACCATTAGAAAGTGGACCACCGTTTGGGAGTCCTGGCATAATGGACTTGCTTGTTCAGTTCATCTCATCCAAGTGGCTGTTCCAATGGATTTCTCTCTGTCGTCATGAAGGGACTGGCTACCGCGTCCCCCTCTCTCTCACATGATGTACATGTGTATATAGAGTCCATCACCTGTCAGGCCTCCTTCATACATGAAAGGAGAAAAGCATGTGCCCAATCTAAAAAGGGAAAAGTCCTTTTTTCCGGTCACCTTTAAAGAAGTCTGCTGCACGTCGGCATCTTACATTTAGTGAGGATGATTTACCTGCAGTGTTCTCAGGTGACATTTCATATGGATCTCTTTCTGATACCAGGCGTGATGCTTTGCTAACAGTCACCTCTCTTCTTTTTAGGTTATCATCTTAGGCTCTGATCCTGCAACCAGATCTACGTGACTCATGCCTCTATATAGAACCTCATTGACTTAGGGGCCTTAATTGCTTGACCAGGGGCTAGGAGGCTTGAAAACCAACCTGTTAGGTCTGTATAGCTCGAAAGCTTGTGTCTCTCACCAACAGCAGTTGGCCCAATAAAAGATATTACCTCACCCACCTTGTCTTTCTTGGGACTAACACAGCTACAACAATACTGCACACGGATAGGTCTGTGCCTAATGACACTGCTCTCATTGGGGGCACATGGACACTTGAGGGGGTGGAGAAATTATTTCCCCTAGTATGCTGCTGGCTAATCAGGAACTGGTAAAATGTGTCTTTCTGTGGACTGTTCAAAGCTGCTAAGAAGTGCAGCCCTGGTTTATCCACTGTACAATTGGAAGTAAAATATTCTTCTGCTTGCTCAGTGAGTAGCTGACTTTGTTATGGATTGAGAAGTTCATCTCAGAGAGAGTTTTTTCTCAAGCCGTTGCCAAGTTCTTCTGGTACCCAAACCATGCATTGCCACACTTAGTTTGGCTTTCTTTTGATTGTAGTGTTGACGCTGAAATTTTCTGTTTTTCCACTGCCTGTTTTTTTTGATAACCACAAAATCCTTTCTGAGGTTTTTCATCCTTTTAAAATAGGAAAATCTGAGCTCAGCCTCAACTCTAGCTTAATAAAACATTGCCATATGCCAATAATACTGTACAGCACTTTGCATTTTCAAACACTGTAGGGACATTAAATATAGATTATGTAGGTAAACATTGGCATGTTATTAATGGGGAAACTGAGTCACAGAAAGGGGCCGTGACTTAAACAGGAGGCATTGCAGTGTTGCCAGCTCTCATGATTTGATCACGAGTCCCGTGATATTTTTAGTGGCCGAGCTCCTCAAGTCATGTGAATATATTAAAATCTGTTTTCATTTACCCCCTCCCCCAAAAAAATAACCTCTAAGTTTGCAGAGAAAAACCTGAAAGCATGACTCAAGTGCACCCTAAAGGCTCAAAAATGAGAAGGCAAATAAAAACAAAAAGTAATATTTCTGAAAAAAAATCAAGCGGTTAAGTCAACCACGACTTTTGATGGTTGACGGTTTGATTTTTGAAAACCCGGGGTTGGCCATGCTGCAATGTAAACCAGGATAACCTGACTCTTGACACGGACGCACTGGTGGCCTTGGGCAAGTCACATGCCTGGCCTGATTTTTCTGAAGTTCTAAGCACTCAAGCACGTGGTTAGTGCTATGGCTGCCTTCCGGGCTGACGCACTGGGAACCTTCAAAGCTAAAAGCATTGATTGCTATAACTAGAGCTAAACAGCCTAGTCTCCGGAGCAAGGGACTGTAACAACTCATATCCTCTGCAGATCTGCACAGAGGGAGACCTGACACACACTCACCAGTGGGTTACATGAGCACCTCCAGGGAGGAAAAGAGACAGGTCATTAATGTCTTTGAACCTCACTTTTCTCATCCATAATATGGGAGTCATGTCACAAACCTACCGCACTGGGGGCTCCCCCCCCCCCCTGCTATCAGCGGATTTTCCTTCACTCACAAGTAACAGTCTCTCTGCATATTGCCATCATACTATAATGCTCCCATTTGCAGACCAAGCTCTGGTACCTACCATACGCTCTCCCCTTTCTTCTAACTCAAGGGAGATCCCTCATGTACCATTACACAGATGTCTCTCTATCCCCATCCCATGCATGCCCAGGGCCGCCTCTCCCTATTATTTAGAAAACTATTTGCATCTGCGTATGAGTCATAATGCAGCAGTGATGGGAAAAGAAAACAGACACCCCACCACATTTTAAGTTGCTGCTCCTATTAAAATCTTATGCCCCATCACTTCTGGTGCATTGCCACAGACTACAGCGCCCTTCTCTTTAACGCAGGCATGCATCCCAGGGAGAACATAGGCCCCAGCATGTGATGCACCCTCTTAAATTGCAGCATGGCCAGAAATTGGGGTCCCTCCTGGGCTCCAAGCTTGGTTGTTTAGAGGGCCCAGTTACGAGACTAGGGCACTAGGTTGCCATCTAGCTCCACATTAGGGTGGACTCTGGGATACAGGGCAGCCCCCCTGAACTCAGCATTAGATCTGCCAGATAAGTGCTTACAATACTGAATGACATTGGGCAAAGAACCAATCCCCAAGGAACAACCCCAGAAACGCCCCTACTCAATGGCCCCATACACGGGATAGATAGCACTGTGCCGAGATAGGGACTGAATCAGAGGTGAGTCAAAGCACATGGTTGTAACAGTGGGGTGCAGGGTGGCCCCAGGAGCTCAGGGGTAAATCAGAGCCCACGGCTGGGCAGAGCACCAGGTGACAATGCCGGCACAAGGTGCAGACTCACCAGAAGCTGCTTAGCCCCCTAGCTTCACAAGTGACCCCAGCCTACGCCTTAGCCTAGTGACCCCAGCACGGCTCTCCCCACCCCAGCAGGCTGCGCACAGACCGGGTCCCGCAATCCTAAGGTGCTAACAACTCACATGGCCAGATGCCCCCAAGCCTAGGGGGCAGCGCAAGGACCCTCCCCCCACAGATGCTAACACTCACCTGGCTGGGAGCCCCCCAGGCAGGGATAATACACCTGGCCAAGCAACACCAGCCCAGGAGCCCTGCCCCCCCTCCCCAGCCCAGCCCAGGAGCCCAGCCCAGCAGCCCTGCCCCCCACCCCCAGCCCAGCCCAGCCCAGGAGCCCTGCCCCCCCTTCCCCAGCTGCCCTGCCCCCCCACCCCCAGCCCAGCCCAGCAGCCCTGCCCCCTCTTCCCAGCCCAGCAGCCAGCCAGCCAGAAACCCTGCCCCCAGCCGCCGAGCCCCCCCCCAGCCCAGCCCAGCCCAGCCCAGGAGCCCAGCCCAGCAGACCTCCCCGCGGGGCCCCCGCACCCCGGGCACGCACCTGGCCAGGAGCTCCAGGAAAACCACGTTGCTGCAGCACCCGCTGAAAACCAGCCCTACGGCCCAGGCAGGCCGCATGATAGCGGGTGGGGGCCCCGCACCCACCGCCGCGCTGAGCCTCCCGCCGGTCCAGGCGCCACCCAGCCGGCAGCCGGCAGCTCCATCCCGCTTCCCGCCGCCCTGCTGTAGTTCCTCCCCCGCCCGCCTGCCGTTCATCCCTACGGCCGCTCCGCCCCCGGTGAACTACAGCTCCCAGAACCCTCCGCGCGCCTGCTCCGTGGACTCCGGCACCTTTGTAGCGCGGCTCCGGGCTCCCGGGGGCTGATGGGAGTTGTAGTTCCTCGGCTGCCAGCGCTCACCTGGCCCCGAGCTTGCCCGTGGGGACGAGCTGTTGTAGCAACTGGAGGGAGCGGGGTGGGGGCAGGAGGAAGAGGAGGCGGCAGCTGCTGGGAGGCAGAGCAGCTCCCCACAAGGAGCGGGAAGGATTTCAGGCCCACAGGTAAAAGCTTACCAGGAGCGAGCAGCTTCTGGGCTGCAAGCTCGCGGGGTGCGTGCGTGCCCCTGGCCTGGAGCGGGAGGGGGACTCTGGCTGAATTCCTGCACCCCTGAGTTTTGCTCGATGATTGGCTATGGCTAGGCTGATCAGTGAGAGGATGAGCATTAATGAACGCGAATGCTGGTTAAATGCCGACAGCGCGCTCGGTGCTGTACGGGACACCGCTCTGGCCTGAAGAGCTTACAGTCTAGACAGGCACCAGCCTTCCCCAGTTCCTACCCCCGCTCCCTGGAACTGACCTTGGTGGGCCTTATTGGGAACAACCAACCTCCTACCCTACACCTTCCACCGAAGGCTCCAGGAGAGGCACCTTCTTCCTCTGCTTCTCACCAGGGAGCAGAAGGTCACTGTCCTTTTATCTGAGAATGGCCCGAGAGGACAGACCCCAATGGAACATCCCGTAATTCCAAAGGACTTACAGTACAGAGAGGAAACCAAACTGAATCAAAGATCATCAAAATATAAAATCTTACCTAGTCTAAGGTCTGGGTAATGGTCCCTCTAGGGCAGGGGTAGGCAACCTATGGCACGCGTGCCGAACGCGGCACGCGAACTGATTTTCAGTGGCACTCACACTGCCGGGGTCCTGGCCACCGGTCCGGAGGGCTCTGCATTTTAATTTAATTTTAAATGAAGCTTCTTAATCATTTAAAAAAACTTATTTATTTTACATACAACAATAGTTTAGTTATATATTATAGACTTATAGAAAGAGACCTTCTAAAACGTTAAAATGTATTACTGGCACGCGAAACCTTAAATTAGAGTGAATAAATGAAGACTTGGCACAGAACTTCTGAAAGGTTGCCGACCCCTGCTCTAGGGGCTTGATCTAAAGCAGTGGTCCCCAACCTTTTCCGTGGGGCGGGCGCCGGACGACTAGACACCGAGGACCGTGGCTGCCGAAATGCCGCTGTGAAGCGGCAACGTCAAGAGGCGTCGCTGCCGAAATTCGTGAAGCAGCAACGTCAAGAGGCGTCATCGAGAGGCGTCGCCGCCAAAATGCTGCCGAAATTCGGCGGCATTTCGGCAGTAGCGCTTCTTGACGTTGCCGCTTCTTGGCGGCATTTCGGTAGCTGCTTGTCCGGCGGCCAGTAGGCGGACGCACATGGATGCCCCGGCAGGCGCCATGGCGCATGCGGGCATCGCGTTGGGGACCCCTGATCTAAAGGCTACTGAAGTCCTAGGAAAGACTCCCATTGACTGTGGTGGGCTTTAGATCAGGCGCTGGATGGAGTAATATTGTCGTTACTTTAGAATGAGCAAGAACAAAATTCTTACATTTTCAGAGCTGCCGTGAGCTTGTTCTAGCCCCGTTTCCTGAGAGTGAAGCAAACTCTTTATCCTTTAACAAGTAAACTAAGGTGTCATGTTCAGGCCACCTAGAATTGTGAGCCACTGTGTTACTACTCTGCCTTAGCAAGAGTCAGAGCTTTGCTGCTGCTGAGTTACGTGTCAGCTCCCTGCCACACTAGCCCGTCTGCTTCATCAGCAAACTCTTCAAGACTCTGCCAGTCTAAACCTTACCTTGCAGGTACCAATCAGTAAACCCCTGAGACGTCTCCCTGCAGTCTCCAGTCCCTCTCACAGGACACTCTCAGAAGTCACTAAGTTCACTGCCTCCACATCAGCCTGTTAGGTTAACTGAAAGACTTACACATCACTTTAATAAACAGCACCAGGGCCGGCTTTAGCAAGTGCGGGGCCCGATTCGTGGGGCTTGTACTCACCGGTGGCGCTTCGGATTGCCACGCTCCGGCCGGGGGAGTGGGGCCGCGGGGCTTGCCGCGCTCTGGCTGGGCACGGGGCCCTCTTAGGCGCGGGGCCCGATTCAGGAGAATCGAGGGAATCGGCCTAAAGCCGGCCTTGAACAGCACTGAGATGGTTTTGTAGTAAAATCAAGAATAGGTTTATTAACAAAGAACAGAGATGTACATGATACTAAGCAAGAGAAAAAGACAGGTCTGGTTACAAATAAAACCAAATAAAACATGCTTTCCAGTGACTAAAACTGAATCTTCACAAGATAGAATCTTTGCTTAAGCAGTTTTCTTTCTTACATCAAGTTACCAGCTTTCCTAGCCCTCCAGACTAGGGGATCCTGCTTTCACAGGCTCACAGGGCACTGTTCCCTGTGTTCCCTAAGTGGCTTTTTTGCTTCTGCTTATATTTCCCTCATTGTTTTTGTCTCCAGAGCTAGGATGACCTCCTGCTGTCCTTCCCATTCTGTGGACTTCCCATCCTCCTCCTGATTCGTATGTAAATAGGGCTTCCATTGTTTTTATTACATAGTGCTTAATTTAAACTGGAGACAGGTAGATAGCTATCTTCCATCCTGTCAGGGAGAAAGCCTGTTTCTCCCTTTGTTTGGGCATAGACTTTAAATCATAATATCAGTGAGTGTCCATAATTGCTCATATAGTGTTAATACATGCATGATATTAATCACCAGTGTGTCATGAAAGACCTCACTAGATACACTGTTATTAAGATGATGTTTAAAAAAAAAGTGAATGGTACAGAGTTTAAGCGTAGAAGTTTGTGGTTATCAGGGAATAACGTACAGATTATCAAGGAGTGCAAAGTTCGGTTTAAGATCGGGTGGCATAAGGAATCCATCATCTGCAATATCCCCGATTGGGGTTAAAAGTTAACGGGTCAAAGTACAGACATTGAGATATGAGGGTATGTTGTAGTACAGTGATGTTGTATACAATCAGTTGATTCAATTGCTTATTCTTTGGGGTTCAGAAGCCATGTTCTAACCCTGGGGTATCTAGACCCTGATGGTCACACAAACCTCCCACTGATTTCCAGCGAGGCCCCAGTATAATTCAGTGAAAGCTTTTGCCATTGACTTTAATGGGAACAGGATCAGACATTAAAGGACAGAATTTGGGCCCAGCAAGAAGTATTAGGCTGTAGAATAATCTCCCTATAGAGGAGCAGTGGGAGTACTACTGCTCGACACACCTTTCAAACGAGATGGGACAAAGCACTGGGAAACGGTACAGCGTGTTGCTTGGGAGAAGAGAGAAAAGACTTTACATCATCTTGTCCGTTCCCATGAGTCTATCAAATCATAAGCAACAAAAGACCTTGTTTTCATCCTTAGTAATTAAAACTCCCAACACAAAACAATTGATATATATGGGCATAATTATCCCTTACTAGAAGGTTTCCAGAATTTTTTATGAGGTGGGCACCAACAGGAATTTTAGTAACATGGGTTTGGTAGCTTGATTTAAGTGCCAATCATTGACATTCAAACATTCATGCTCTAACTCTCCCCAAAAACCTGGTTCCCCAGCCAGACCATGCTTCCCATTATGCACCATGGACATACAAAGGCTGAACTGAACCTGGGTCTCCCATATCCCAGGTGAGTTCCCTAACCAGGGAGCTAAAGTTTGTAAGCCAGGCTTCTATCACCAACCTCTCCTGTGCCTGCTTTGTGAATCTAGTCCTCCTTTGCATTTGTCAAAATGCCCACAATGAAAATGAAACAGGTCAAGTTTCGTTTTGACCTGACTCGAAGTTTTTTTGACTTTTTGATTTAACGACATTTTTGAAAAATCTCGGTTTTGGTTCAGACCAAAACGAAATCTTTTTCCCTCCCAGAATTGGCGCGAGCCGAAAACTCCATTCTTTGCCCAGCTTTAATTGTGGGAGATGTAGTCCAGTCCATAGAAGAGAATGGGGGCATGAGGTAGCCGAATTACCGCTTCCATGAAGCTCTGCAGGGGCATGTCCAAATCAGAATGTTCAGTTTTAAACCTTTTTTTTTGTTTTTGTCACAATTTTCTGTGGAGAAAAATAACTTGTTTTCCAACCACCTCTAGTGACAGGCAATTGAGTGGCAGTGTGGCCCAGTGGGTAGAGGTAACAGGGACTAACCTGTGGACTCAGGAACTAACTAGCACCCTGCCACTCAAATCCCCACCATTTCAGATCAATTGGGTGCTCAGGCAGAGGAAGCAAATTAACTGCGTGAAGATTCAGCTGACGGGCTAATTGGGTGGAAGTATCCCCAGCAACTAGGACTAGATAAGCAAACAGGAAGGAAGTGCTGGGAGGAGAGCTGGGAGCCTGAAGGAAGGCAGAACAGGCTGCTGCTATTGTACTTGTCCCCAGAAGCAAGTGGGGAAGCTGGCTACTGGCTGTAAATATAATACACCTCTACCCCGATATAACGCGGTCCTTGGGAGCCAAAAATCCCTACCGCGTTATAGGTGAAACCCCATTATATCGGGGTAGCGGTGGCAGGGCTCCAGCGGTGATTTAAAGAGCCCGGGGCTCCCCACAGTGGCCACAGCTCTGAGCCCTTTAAATCGCCGCCCAAGCCCCGCTGCCACAGCCCTGGGGTAGCGGCGGCAGGGCTCCAGGGGTGATTTAAAGAGCCCCACTGCCACCTCATCTGACCCACAAGTTACCTGCAAATAGCTTTTACTTGGGCCTTCTCTGATTATTATCTTTTTTTTTAAAAAAAGCTACTTCCCTGGCAATTGTTTCTCTAAGGGCTGGTCCACACTAGGGGCGGGATCGAACTAAGATACTTCGACTTCAGCTACGCTATTCGCGTAGCTGAAGTCGAAGTATCTTAGTTCGAATTTGGCGCGCTTACCTCGCGTCCGCGCGGCGCGCGATCGAAGTTCGCGGCTCCCACGTCGACTCCGGTAACTCCGCTCGCCCTGCAGGAGTACCGGAGTTCGAAGTAGCGCGTTCGGGGATCGATTTATCGCGTCCAGACAAGACGCGATAATTCGATCCCCGATAGTTCGATGGCTACCCGCCGATTTCGGCGGGTAGTGTAGACGGGGCCTAAGNCCCACGTCGACTCCGGTAACTCCGCTCGCCCTGCAGGAGTACCGGAGTTCGAAGTAGCGCGTTCGGGGATCGATTTATCGCGTCCAGACAAGACGCGATAATTCGATCCCCGATAGTTCGATGGCTACCCGCCGATTTTGGCGGGTAGTGTAGACGGGGCCTAAGTACTGTATCTGGTAAAAGGAGTCGTCTGAGGCTGGGAATTAGAAGCAGATACCCTTAAGGAAACTCCAGTCCCTGCTTCCGCATTTGTAACTCTGAATAGAGCCAGGTCCATAGGCTTATCCATTGTGTTATCTCCCTTCACCAGCAGGTCATGAAGCTCTCCCATTAAAGTGATTTTTCACCCAGGATTCTGTCATGGCTTGCCACTGGGTACAGGCCCCCTGTCTGCATTGCAGTTCAGCATCTGGTGCAGCGGGTTCCGCTTCACACCAGCGGGAATTGACATTTGTGATACTGGTTGAAGATTGGTGGTGCAGGCCTTGAAAATGAAGACAAGTAGCTTCTGTTTGATGCAATAGAGAAGAGGGAGCTGGTGGAGGGGTGTAAAGAGAGACTCTGAACTGGGTCAAGGATTCCTCACTTCCTGCCCCCTAAGATGCTGTCTGTGCGCTTTTAAACATCTGCTGTGTACGCAGTAGCGGCACCAGCTCTGCCGGCGCCCTAGGCGGCGGAAGGTACCGCCCCCGAAATCCCGCCCCCAACAGCGGCGGCGGAAGGTCCCGCCCCCAAATTTCAACGGGCGGCGGGGGCGCATGCGCCCCCAAAATAGCAGCGCCCTAGGCAACCGCCTAGGTCGCCTAATGGAAGCGCCGGCCCTGTGTGTACGCCCCAGAGCTGGCTGCATTTCAGTGGTGGATAAAGTTACCCCTTCATGTGTAGTTTTTGTTATCAGTTTTGTAAAGCACTCTGGGGACCCTCAGGATGAAAGGCGCTGTTTAAAGTGTACGAGCCTGTGACACTCTCCTCAGGGAGCCCAGAACCTGTGACACTCTCCTCAGGGAGCCCAGAACCGTAAGCCACTGTTACCACTCTGCCTCAGCAAAAGAGAGTTTTGCTGGAGCTCAAACTGTGTGTCAGCTCCCGCCTCACCAGCAAACTCCTTGAGAGTCTGTCAGTCTAAACCTCGCCTTGCAGGTAACATTCAACCCCAGTTCCCGAGTTCCCCAGAGACGCCCCTTTCACTGGACACTCTCAGAAATTACCACGTCCGCTACCTCCAAGGAGACCGTGCACACACCAGCTTGTTGGCTCAGCTGAGGACCCACACTTCACTTTAATACACAGCACCGAGAGGGTTTATTGTAAAACTTAGCACACAGTATATTAATCAAGAACAGAGATTTAAGTGGTATTCAGCAGGAGAAAAAGAGACAGGTCTGGTTACAAGCAAAACAAAAATAGCACACTTCTTAGTGACTAAAACGTAACTTTAGGAAGCTGCAAGCTTTGCCTAAGCAGCTTTCTCACTTACATCAAGCTACCAGCAACTCCAGCCCCGTAGGCAGGGGGACCTGTTCTGTTCCCTTTGTCCCCTAAGTGATGGGTAACAAAGGAATCCCTCTTTTCTTTCCTTTTGAAAAGTAAACCCAGACAGAGTTCCTCTCCCTGGCTGCTTGTTCTCTGGGTTGCAAGCGCCAAGCTCCTCCTTCATCCACTGCTCAATTTGTTTTTTCAATTGGCTTGATCACTTTGGTGACTTGAGATGCAAATGTACCTGTGTTGTCCTTTACTTGTTAGCCTGATCCAGGCAGATGGGTAAATCCACATTCCTTTGCCTAGGATGCGCTTGTTTATCAGCTGCCTCCACAACTCATCTTTTAAGAACATATTTCCAGCACGCGTCCCTAACTCTTTACACACAAGCCGTGCATACATCACATAGTGATAGTCGTGATAGCAGTTCACCAGTTTTTAAATGATACCTTACAAGACATTGTTTGGCTAAAGATTCTGATAACAGTGTGTTAGGTGGGCCCTTTGCCAGTTGGCAGAAAGGCATTCTTAGGATCACAGGGCCTGATCCAAAAACCTATTGAAGTTGATACAAAGGATCCCATTGATTTCATTTAGCTTTGGGTCAGGCCCTTTGTTATTCATTTATATATTATTAAAAAGCAACACAGCTCAATAGCAGCAAACAAAGAAAAATAGTCTCGCTCACTGGAGCGTTTTAGTGTGTCCAGGACTTTTTACCTGCGATTCCTCAACTGCTGTGCGGGTCAGAATGATCGATCTCTCTTCCTGTCATTAATAACCTCTTGCAGACTTGTGTTTGGTTATCCTTGTTCTCTTTCTAGTCACTTTCTCCTCGCTTCAAAGTTTTCTCCCCCACGATAAATCTGCTGCCCCTCACTTCCTGAGTGCATTGCCGCAGAACAAATTGCTTCTTTTGAACCACTCCAGCGTAACAATAAAAATAAAGTCTCGGCTCATAAAACATCTGACCATTTTCTTATTGCTTGGCACCCGTGGAAGGTTACCCTCATCTGGCTGGCAAGCACTTTCAAAGTCCCTTCCAACATTTCAGTTACAAGGTGAAATTCTTTTGTGTGAGGGAGGGGTTGGGGAACTGCCTAGCTCAGGAGAATAATGAAGAGAAATAGAGCCATTTAGCTCCAGCCAAAAATCATTATCATCTCACAGTTCAGAGCAGTGGTCTATATAAACAGAGTTATGGTCCTTAGTCCAGTTCCCAGCAAACAGGTGTTCACGTCATCACAAAATCTACCCTAGCAAATGGTCTCTATCCTTCTGAGCAGTCTGAACAAAGAGACTAAAGGCGAGCTGGAGCAGGGGGGCGGGGCTACGGGGAGCTGCCGGTGGGTGCTGAGCACCCACCAATTTTTTTTCCGTGGGTGCTCCAGCCCCGGAGCGCCCACGGAGTCGGCGCCTATGACTAGAGGTATGTCTACACTGCAATCGGGGTGTGGTTGCAGCATGTGTAGACGTACCGGATCTAATTTTAATCGAGCTAGCTCAAGTAACAACAGCAGTGAAGCCAATCCCGGCCTTCTCAGGCTCCGGAGTCCGAGCCGCAATATCTGTGTAGCTATTTTTAGCGCCAGAGCATGAACCCTGTGAGCCTGAGTCAGTAGACCTGAGCTCTGAGACTTGCAACCACGCGTTTTAAAATGCAGTGGAGATGTACCTGGGATGTGCTCAGGCAGGTCACCTCTACTGCTGCCCAAGCTGCTGTGACTTCCCTGATATCGTTACTCAAGCTAGCTAGATCAAAGCTAGCTCCATGCTAGAGTCACTCCTCTGTTTGCAGTATAGACATACCCTAGGATTGAAAGGGTCAATCTCTGGACACTGTGAATGAAGCTTGCGTTATCTTTGCCTGACTTCTACCTATGAAGGCTTCTGTTCCCGGACAGTCAGTCCGGCACCTTTCACCAGTACTGACATCATTTCATTTTAAAAGATCATCACCCTAAGGTTTGTTTAAATCTCTTTCTGCCTCCCATGATTTTGTTTGAATCCTTCTTTCCCTTTTGGTCTGATCCTGCACCCACTGAAGCCAGAGGCAAACCTCCCATGACCTTCACTGGAGCAGGACTGGTGTTACTTTGTTGTGGTCACTAACGTGTGTGCTCTGCCTTCATGGATGATTTGGTGCAATTTTAATAGCTTGACTTGGCAGAATTCGATGTTTATTTTTTGATGATTTTAATGGATAACATCAATGTTTATTTTAAGCATTTTTAAAGATTTTTATCCATTTGAATTTTCAGTTGCTCAAAATTATGGGTTTTAAGCATTCCCCCCCCTTTTATCAATTTAAATTTTCACAGTTATGGAAAATTATAGGGGATCAGACAATTATTTAATGACAGTAGATGTTGAGATTCAAAAAGTTAAAGCTTTATAACTGCTAAAATGCAAATGGTTGAGGCCCCGTGTCAAATATACATCCTTAAATCAAACTCTAATAATTTCTCAAGCAGCATTTTTCTTACTTTGCCGCTCTGTACATTTTGATTATTGTCTATGGAAATATTTTGTGTGGGTTTGTGTGTTTGCAGTGAAATTGATGTTTATTGACATTTACTGATTTAAAAAAATAATTGAATCCTTCCAAGCCTATTACAAGTGTGTACAAGATTCACTGAGACCTAGAACTCGGAATGGTAGTTTATTCCCTGTTTTTTAAATAGATACTATTCTGGGGCCTTTCTCAGGCTCACAAAACTATTATGAAGTATTTGACAATGAGAGATCTTAGATTCTGATCTGAGGCCTTGCCTGTAGAACTAAATGGATTTAAAATCTACTAGTTATTATTTGTCTTATGGTAGTGCCCAGGAACCCCAGTCATGGGCCAGAACCCCATTGTGCTAGGTGCTGTACAAACATAGAACCCAAATATGGTCCCTGCCCCAATGAGGTTACAATCGAGGTATTGAATCTGAGGTCTGGTGTACACTAGAAAATGAGGTTGGCTTAACGACGTCACTCAGGAGTGTTGAAAGTGTAGAAGGTGCTAGGTCGAAGGAACTGCATTATTCTAACTTTTTGCAGAGATCTTTGAGATAAAAGGCAGTTGCTTGCTTTCAGCTCATTAAAACAGTAGGAGGCCTTTTCCTGCCTGTAACAGGCCTATAGCAGGAATGTACAGCACTTCTCCGCTTGACTAGAGCCCTGAGGCATTTCGAACTCTCCTTCTGAAATACACTTCAGAGCAAGGTTGCCAACTTGCTACGCCGGTGCCAGGGGTTTTGTGTTGACTTACTGCATTCTTCAAAAATCCTTTCTTTAGCTGTGCCTAAGAACCACATTGGTGAGGTCTCCCATGTGTTAGTGCTTAAGAACAATGGGCTCACGTAGTGCAATGAATTTTGCTTCTCTCCTTTTAATTAGGGGCTTTAACATTATTTCCAACACACAGGCCTGGTCTACACTAACGAGGTAAGTCAATCTAAGTTCCGCTAGTTAAGTTACGTAAGTTATGTAACTGAAGTCGTCGTAGCTTAGATCGATTTACAGTGGGTCTGGTGACGATGTGATAAGTCTGGTGAAGACGTGCAAAACTGGTGTGACGTTGTCTGCACATTTTTGCATGGAAAAATCTTGAGGTTTCATTTCAGGAGACCGTTTTGAGCCCTTTGGGTTTTCCAAAAAGTGACAAAATAGCTGTTTTTTTAGCATCCTGAAGAGTTGCAAAATTTTGAATTGCAAACATGTACACATTTCAAATCTGAATGCCCAAAGCCGCCTTTTGATGGGAGTGTGCCCATTTGTATTTGGGAACAGGCTGCTTTTCATTGGGAAAGAAATGCATTTTTGAGGAAAACCTTTTTTAAAAGGTGACTATTTTCTCTAGGAATGGGACCATTTTCTGAGTTCTTAATAAAACGTGGGGAAAAAAAATCAGTTTCAGATACTTTCACCTCTCATTCTCGATCTGCATCTGGCACATGCTAGTGAAAGGCTGATAGTGCCAGGCGTGGTGTGACAGCTGTAACCCACTGATGTGTCATAGGTTCCCCCTTTGTGCCTGATCCACAAGGGATCTGAGTTTAGCAGCTTGTAGTTTAGCTCGGGAAGTTCCCAATTCAGTCCCTGGTGCATCAGTCAAGTTGGCAGTCATCACACAGATACTGTGCAGATATCCCAAATGCAGCTCTGCCAATAGACCACACTTAATTTAATCAGCTCTGAGGCGGTGAACTCTGCTCTCATGAAGATACCGTAGACATATAAAGGTGCAGTACGCAGCAAGCTAAACGCTTTACAGCATCACAGCTACATAAATGGCAGCTCACAATCAATTCACCACAGAAGCACCAATCTAGTTCCCCAGTGTCCTGGTTCCCACATGCTAGCAGCCCCCTCCTTCCTGTCTTCCTTCCCCCTTGCATCAGCGTGTATTGAATCACAGTCATTTGTAAACAGGAGGCAGTTGTTACACAAAATCACCATAACTGCAGGCACTAACAAATGGGCTTCCACACAGCTTGTGCTCTGGTTTGTCTTGCCTTTGTTGACCAGGATCTGCAACCTATCTGGACCTATATACATCACACAGAGACATCTAGTGGCTGAAAAACATACTACAGTATCATTGCCTCTCCCAACCAGCTCTGCCCCTCTCTGTTCCTCTTAAGGCGGCAGCGTCCCTGCAAGCAAAATAGTCTGACATACTATCGATGACTACAGGGCCACCACTGCAGTGCTGTGGAGTCTTTCTATAGTAGCTGTTTCAGTAAGGAGATCCAAAACCAGAGAGCCATGCTTCTCTCTAACCTATGTCTGCCTGTGGCTCTGTGTTCAAGGCGTTCTCACCGATGGGGGAGAAGATGAACCGGCAGTTTGTTGAGGATCGGGCCGTGGCGATCGACCCGCTCCCATTTATCTGGAATGTCAAAGGACCTGGGCCTCACTACTGTCTTGATATGAAGATGTCCTGGCTCAAACGACTGGCCTTCGCCTTTGAATTTGGATCAGTGAACCTCAGGTAAGAGGGCAACTCTAACAACAAAAGAAAAGAGAAACCCATCCAGCCCAGTCTGAAAAGGGGAAATAACTGACCATGAGAAAAACCGATTTAAACCCGATTGTGGAAGCTCTAAGGAGGGAGTCAGTTCTTGGAGAGCTCGGGCGTGGGTGCGGAGGTGCACATGGGCTGGGTAGCAGGCCACTAAGAACTGCTGCTGATTCAGTTCCCCCAGAGGCTCTGGGGTGGCATTCACCAGTGTGATAGTTACGCCCTTCTTGGAGAGGGCACAGCTTGCTCCTCCCGTTGCTCCTGGCCAGCCCTGATAGAAGGGAGTTGTCCCAGTTTTCACCCTGCCCACTTTCAGGCAGGAGGCAACCGTGGGGTTGCTAGGAGGGAGCAGGGCCTGCAGCTCCCCAGCCACGGCTATTGCTGGCTATTGGGCATGGGGCCAAGAGGGACGTGAGAGGGGCTTTGTCACCTCTCCTTATCCCCAGCTTGTGTACCCTCCCAGGGTTTTCTCCCTCTACGTTTCAGAGCACCCCTCCTTCCCTCTAGGTGACATAGCCGACCTCAGGTTTATTATGAGCATCTATGATACCATCAACTGTGTTCATGGTGTTACGCCCCTCTTAGCTTATGAGGGGCAAACACCATGAGGGAAGAAGGGCATTCCTAGCCTCAGTCCCTCTCGCCACTGACTAAGAGGGTCTGGGGTGCTCAATATAGGAGGGGGAGTCTTAGGCATGCAGATGAGACTAAACTGGGAGGAGTGGTAGATACGCTGGAGGGTAGGGATAGGATACAGAGGGACCTAGACAAATTAGAGGATTGGGCCAAAAGAAACCTGATGAGGTTCAACAAGGACAAGTGCAGAGTCCTGCACTTAGGACGGAAGAATCCCCCAAGACTAGGGACCGAATGGCTAGGAAGCAGTTCTGTAGAAAAGGACCTAGGGGTTACGGTGGATGAGAAGCTGGATATGAGTCAACAGTGTGCCCTTGTTGCCAAGAAGGCTAACAGCATTTTGGGCTGTATAAGTAGGGGCATTGCCAGCAGATCGAGGGACGTGATCATTCCCCTCTATTCGACATTGGTGAGGCCTCATCTGGAGTACTGTGTCCAGTTTTGGGCCCCACACTACAAGAAGGATGTGGAAAAATTGGAAAGAGTCCAGCGGAGGGCAACAAAAATGATTAGGGGGCTGGAGCACATGAGTTATGAGGAGAGGCTGAGGGAACTGGGATTGTTTAGTCTGCAGAAGAGAAGAATGAGGGGGGATTTGATAGCTGCTTTCAACTACCTGAAAGGGGGTTCCAAAGAGGATGGATCTAGACTGTTCTCAGTGGTACCAGATGACAGAACAAGGAGTAATGGTCTCAAGTTGCAGTGGGGGAGGTTTAGATTGGATATTAGGAAAAACTTTTTCACTAGGAGGGTGGTGAAGCACTGGAATGGGTTACCTAGGGAGGTGGTGGAATCTCCTTCCTTAGAGGTTTTTAAGGTCAGGCTGGACAAAGCCCTGGCTGGGATGAGTTAGTTGGGATTAGGTCCTGCTTTGAGCAGGGGGTTGGACTAGATGACCTCCTGAGGTCCCTTCCAACCCTGAGATTCTATGATTCTATGATTAAGGAGTGAGGTCGATGGGGTCCTCATGCTAGTGACAGACGGTGGAGGCACCCAGAACCCTCAAGACCTCTATCCACTCTTTGATATCGGTCCCAGGGACCTTCACTTACTTGGTGCGACTGTCCAGGTAGCTCACCGGGCTCCTTTGCCTGCCTCCCCTCTGGTCTAGTCCTGTCTATTTCCAAGGCTGCTGGTTGATCCCATTAAAGGCAAGCTTGGTACATTAAAAATGAGCATATCAGTAGGTAAAATAAAGAGCCCCTCCAATATCAGGCCACCCTGATGATCAGACCTGGCTTCTTTTTCTTTTCCAGACAATCGTTCCCAGTGACTGAGTTTCCTGACAGGTAAAGAAGAGATTTAAGACCTTGCATAAACGTCAGCGCCGACGTGTTGGGAAGGGATGTGCGTTAGCTTCTGGGTTTATCGCTGGGTTCTTTGATGGCAAAAGCACCAATAGGTCTTTACTCCGAGCTAGTGCTTAGATGCCACACTGTGGGGCATTCTAGAAAAACCAGGACAACACTAAATCCTAATGAGGCCTGGGCCCCATATAGCATTTTTCATCCATAGATTTTAAAGCTCCTTTACAAAGGCTAGTAAATATCGTTAACCCCATTTTACAGAGAGGAAAACTAAAATGCAGCAAGGGGGAAAGATTCGCCCAAGGTCACCCAGCGGGTCAGTGGCAGAGCTGGGGAAAAGATCTATGTCTCCTGCATCCCAGTTCAGTGTCCTATTTGCTGGTCTACACTGGATCTTTCTAGGATCTCAATGCACAAGAACAACCCACAGTATTTGCACAGGAAGTAGGGGAACACAATTACAAGCTTTCCAACGGGGTGCATATGACAAACACCTGTGAAGAATTTTCAGCCATGTACTTTCCAAAGAGATATTATCAATAGCAAAGACTTGTTGGGGCATCCAGCCAGAAGTCCCACCTGCAGTACATGATCTAGTCTGTTCTCAAATGTTTTCAGTCTGTGGGCTGAAAGAGAAATCCCTTCGTGGAACTATCCTGCTGCCAATGCCATAATCCCCAATCGCTTGCATCTCCATGTCTTTCATTCTGGGGATTATTACCAGGAAGAGTTCTCCAAACCACATGTGCTCCACACCTGGAGAATCACTCTGCTTTCTCCTGCCTAGTTGGAAATATCCCAAGCATTGGGGCTTCTGTGACTGGAAGGACATCTGCTGGGAGATTTTTCTTAATGACACCCCCATGACTTAGTTTTTTTAAAATCAGTGATATATTTGTAGATGAGCTAGCCAGAGATATTCTCTACATGTGTCGTCACATTCCAGCTCCACAGAGTATTCCTTCCCCCACCTTTTTTGTGTATTTTTCAGTGGTTTCCATTATTATTTGCTAAACGTCTTGCAACTTCTCCCTCCACGGATTCCAGTCCTTGGGTGTCTTCCCTTGATCCTGTGCATTTCACAAACAATCACTCGTTTGAACAAACCGGCCGATATACCGACTGCCTCAAACATTTAATTTTTTTCCCCAAAGGTACACAAGCTGCTTTGTCACATGCAGTTGTTTTCTAGACACACTATACACCAGATCCCCAGCTGGTGTAAGTTGGCGTTTAACTCCATTAATGAATATGAGATACATGGTACTACCTCGATTTACATCGGCTGAGGATCTGGCTCTCTCATTCATGTCAATTTTTAAGCTCTCATTTTTCTAAAGAGTATTATTTTGGGTGGTTTCCAATATACAGCTCCTCTAACCAGGCAGTGCTAGTGTTGAAACTGCCTCTGTGTGTTGCTGCTTGTCAAACATGGTGATTACATCAGAAGTTAAAAACTCCAGACATTTTTTGGGGGAGGGGGAGGAGGCGGGGATTGGAAATAGTTTGATTTTTTTTCTCCCTCTCTCATTCCTTAGGATCGTTAAACTTGACATCTCTTTAAATGAGCTAGAAGAACTGCAGCCTGAAGCGCTTTTTCCTTTTGAGAATCTCTCTGAATTGGATGCATCCCTCAATGCTTTAGGCATGTGAGTATGGCATAGTGTAAGTGATTGATGGGCTCTCATGAAAATGTTCTTTTCATAAAAAGGAGGGGAGGCATTTTTTTTTTATTAGAGCCCTGAAAGCGAGGGATTGTTAGCTCTGGCAAAATGCTGGCAGGTTTCTTCTCTCCTGGCTCAGCCGGTGCACCTTCATATGTAGCCTGCATCCCTCTGAAATTTCAGTTGTGATCTGCACCACACAACTCTGTCAAAAGACCTCGCTCTCAAAATGCACCACTCTGGTATTCCAGTGCTAGTCGACACCACAAAGGCATGTCCGGGTATCTCACTCCAAACCGGATGAGTGCAGCCATTTCTGAGCAGAGAGAGCTGCTCGTTCCTAAAACATTAGACACGAGGGCTCTGCAATGACCATGAGTGGTAACTATCAAATTCATCTTTAGAATCATAGGGTTGGAAGGGACCTCAGGAGGTCATCTAGTCCAACCCCCTGCTCAAAGCAGGACCTAATCCCCAGTTAAATCATCCCAGCCAGGGCTTTATCAAGCCTGACCTTAAAAACCTCTAAGGAAGGAGATTCCACATCTCCCTAGGTAACCCATTCCAGTGCTTCATCACCCTCCTAGTGAAAAGGTTTTTCCTAATATCCAACCTAAACTTCCCCCACTGCAACTTTAGACCATTACTCCTTGTTCTATCATCTGGTACCACTGAGAACAGTCTAGATCCATCCTCTTTGGAACCCCCTTTCAGGTAATTGAAAGCAGCTATCAAATCCCCCCTCATTCTTCTCTTCTGCAGACTAAATAATCCCAGTTCCTCAGCCTCTCCTCATAAATCATGTGCTCCAGCCCCCTAATCATTTTTGTTGCCCTCCGCTGGACTCTTTCCAATTTGTCCACATCCTTCTTGTAGCGTGGGGCCCAAAACTGGACACAGTACTCCAGCTGAGGCCTCACCAATGCTGAATAGAGGGGAATGATCACGTCCCTCGATCTGCTGGCAATGCTCCTACTTATACAGCCCAAAATGCCGTTAGCCTTCTTGGCAACAAGGGCACACTGTTGACTCATATCCAGCTTCTCATCCACTGTAACACCTAGGTCCTAGAACTGCTGCCTAGCCACTCGGTCCCTAGTCTGTAGCAGTGCATGGGATTCTTCTTTCCTAAGTGCAGGACTCTGCACTTGTCCTTGTTGAACCTCATCAGATTTCTCATCAGATTTTGGCTCAATCCTCTAATTTGTCTAGGTCCCTCTTTATCCTATCCCTACCCTCCAGCGTATCTACCACTCCTCCCAGTTTAGTGTGACCTGCAAACTTGCTGAGGGTGCAATCCACGCCATCCTCCAGATCATTAATAATGGTTATGATCTGAGGCTGGACTTGAACTGCTCTCAGATGAAGGACTAGTACACTAACTCACTGCAGCACCAAGGCATCAGATAGAGAGGATTCTTCATTAAACTTCATGCATCCTCCCCAAATATTGCTTGTTGCCAAGGATGGTGACTTGAAAGGAAGCCACAAAACCTTTATGTACTAGAGATGGACTTAAGCTGCAATATTCTGATTGTCTCCCAGATGTGTGGATCTGGGGTTTTTGTCGAACCTTTCATAAAGGCCGTTTGCAAATCCTGCACCTGAGTTCAGATGTCCCTCAACCCTAAAAGCAGGGCTTTGGAGCGGAGCCCGGAGCTGGGGCATGGAGCAGCTCCGGAGCAGTGGAGCTGCAGGTTTTTGCCTGGAGCTGGAGTGGAGCCGGAGCACAACTCCAAAGCCCTGCCTAAAAGTTCGAGTAACATAGGTTTCCAGAGTTTGGTTAGTTACCTCCATCATTGACCTGTATTATTCAGGAGCTCTTCCTATTACTAATACCCTTCCCAACTGTTTTGTCGTTGGCTCCAGCATCAGAGGGATTGAAGTTCTTCCCAACCTCGTTGTATTAAACCTCAGTTATAATGCACTCAGAGACCTGAGAAGTTTAGAAAACTGCATCCACCTGTCTGTGCTGAATGCGTCTCACAATCAAGTGAAAGCCCTGGGGGACATGCCACTCCTGAGCAACCTGACGCGGCTTCACTTGGGTTCCAACAAGGTATTTTCCACACTGCACCGGTGGCAGGGCAACATGATGTGCTCATGGGCAGAAGAGACGGGTTACGCACTCAAGGTAATCCTAGGGATCCTCTACCCGAGCTGGAATTTTAGTCAAGACACTGGGTTTAACACCTCTCCTCTTGAAAAGAATGATTTGGGATCATCAACAACCACAAGTTGTCAGGAATAGATTTTAAGTCTCTAAAAGACAGCAGCAGGGCTGAGCAGGGCAGGCACTACGTTATGTGGGACTTAGTATGAAGTAAGATGCATGTAGGCCACCCCATTTATTCCCCTGCCTGTGACTGGGCTCTTTCCTCCCCCAACCTCTATTCAACCAAGAGGAGAGCTCAGGTAGGAATTCCACCTCTGGATCCACCACTGACCAAGTGATGGAGAAGAGACTGGGACACTGCACAGTCCGTCTAGAGGTACAGTTTGTGGCACCATTGGGGGCAGATGAGTAGTGAGGTCAGTGCCTCCTCATAAGAAGTATAGACCTCCACCACCCACTCTGGCATCATGCTGTGTCACTCACTCAGTAGTGACTCCGAGGGAAGAATCACTGTTGTCAGTGCCTGTCATACCTGAGTTCTCCTTGGCCTGCTCCAGGCCTAGCTCTGCTTAGTTTGATAGGCTCCAGTGCTGGTTTTCGGTAGCTGATAAAAGACTGCGTGGTAATAGCAACACAATTAACAGCTGATACCTGTCCCCCATCTTCCCTTCCTGAAGGTGACGAGAATTCTCAGCATGCCGCCTCCTCCAGAAACCGTCACCTTCACATACCACTTCACACCTTGACCCCCTCAGTGAGCGCATGCCTCCCATGTCTTTGGCTCCTTCCAATGCAGCTGTCATGCCACTGAGTCCTAGCTAGGATCCCCAGCCTGTCTCATTTCCTGCTTTCTCACTGTTTCCTCCTCCTCCTGCTCCCCCCGTAGCTGAGGTCTCTGGACGGCATTCAGAATTTGCCCCAGCTCTGTGAACTCTATGTCCAGAAGAACCAGATTTCCAGCTTGCTGCCTCTCTCTTCCTCGTTGGCTCTCAACATACTGGATGCTGCCAGCAATGAGATCGGCTCCCTGCAGCAGGCCCTGCATGTGCTTGGAGGACTCCGCAGGTTGAGACATCTCAAACTCCAGGTGAGTTTGGGGCCTACAATAAAGTACTAACGAGGCAGGGGCATTCAGATCAGGGGTTGCTTTACCAGCTGCCTCTAATTCCCATATACGTTTACATACTAATGTCCGCAGGATGGCGAGGTTGGTAATAAAGGGGCCGTGGAACGAAACCTGGCCAATTCTCGTTCCGCTTACAGATCTATATATAAATCTGGGAGTCACCAGTTCACACTGGGCTACCAAACCTGCACACTTGGTAGGGGGCCACCCCAGGGATTGCTGTGCACTAAACCGGTCCATTCACCCACCCTCGTGCTGGTCTGCGGGTTCTAACGCTGCAGCCTGGGGGCTATTAGGCTATCGAGTGCCCAGTCAGCGCCAATGTACCAGGGGATCAACATGATCCGTGTGCCCCAGGCACTCCTGCCTGGTCTACACCTAAAAATTAGATCGGCGTAGCTACGTTGGGAAGGGCTATGAAAAGTTTCGCACCATGTAGTTAGGTCAACCTAACCCCGACTGTAGACACAGCTGGGTCGACGGAAGAAGAGGTGCCTCTCAGAGTAGGCAGAAAAGCCCCTTCCATCGATGTAGGAAGTGTCTACGCTCCCGTGCTACAGCAGCACAGCTGCCTCACCGTACCTCTGCTGCTGTAGCTGCTGTCGGGGATGTTGCTCCAGGGAACCATTGGGTCAGTAATTACTTGTGCTTTATTTCCCCACGATGACTTTACAAGGGCAACCCGCTGGCCCGGGATAGCCGCTACGTCGCTGCAATCAAACAGGCCACTTCTGTGGAGACCCTGGACGATGTGCTTCTCAGGGACCCACCTCGCTGCTCAGCCTTGTCTTTGTTCAGCTGGTCTCTACTCAGAGAATCAGTGGCCGGTTCGATGGACTCAGGTCAGACCAAGGAGGATCTGAAAACATCAGCTAGGAGGATCTTCCGGGAGAGACTGCAGCATAAGACAGAGCGCACTGAGTGCGCTGTACATCACTTGCACTGCAGAATACTGTAAGGAGTGTATGGCCTTTCTGCTTGTTTAGGTAGTGTAAGGGCCGGGGGTGCCGGAACAGGGGGGCCAAGGCCCTCCCACTTTTTGCCACGAGCCCGGCCCCCTGCCCCTCCTCTTCCCCCCAAGGCCCCACCCCCCAGCCAAGCTGGAAGCTGGAGCCCAGCATGGGCAGCTGTGAGGAGCAGGGACCCTCCACCTGCCTGGGACAGGGGAGCCCGAGAGCAGCCTCTGGCCTGTGTCCCTGCCCCCGGGGCCCTCCTCCCAGGGCACATGGCTCCCCACAGCTGCCTGGGCAGCTGTTACCATGGCCCAGCTGCAGCTCTTCGGCCCCCAAGGCCCCGCCCCCAGGCTGGAAGCCAGAGCCATGTCAGGGTAAGAGCCACATGGGCAGCTGAGGACCTGGGCAAAGGACACGTGGGTGGGGACACGGGCTGGGGGCTGCTCTCGCCCCTCCCCCCAGGCTGGTGGAGGGGCCTGGGCTCCCTGGCTCAGATCCGGCTTCTGGCTTGGCTGGGGGCCTCAGGGGGAAGAGGAGGGGACAGGGGCGGGGCCATGGAGGGAACAGGAAGAATACGTCGCCCCTGGTAAGGGCTTACATGGCAGCAGCAGCTCTTTGCTTATGCATGCAGATTTAAACTGATCACCAAGTTTGGGGTTGGAAGGGAGGAGTTTTCTTCCACTGAGGCTTCGGCACAGACCTTGGGAACTTATTGGCATAACAGTGGACTGCTGAGGAGGATTGTCTACTGGGATTAGGTGGGCACATCCCATCCTGCACGACCTCTCTCTTCCCTGCATCACAGAGGGATCAGAGGTCAACTTCAGCCCCTCTGACCATGAGAATGAGATTTATACATGGCAAGGGGTCAGCTCCATGGCCAGGCTCCTGGAGATGTGGGGGAATTTTGCCACTGTTAACGTTATGCAGTGATGGGGATGTTTGTTGACATTGTTAATTGGCACGGAGCGGTAGGAGCAATTCTGCATGGCTAGAACCCTGGAGGGACGGGGGCCTGTGCCTGGTATTTATTGTACAGTAAGTGCATGGGCACTTTTTGTCTTGTCATCAGCGGGGACTCCCCCATGTGACTCGCCTACATGTTAAATCCTCACATACTGCCCTGGATATGCATACTCCTGGGTGAGTCACAGGACAGCACCCAGGGGGTTGTCAGCTGAACATGCGGGTCAGATGCGAGCATGGCCCTTCGCCATGCAACTGCCAGCTAGGCTGAACCTATTGAGAAATCCTCCCCATGGTTCACGGTAGGGCGAGATTTTCCTCTCTCTCTGACAGGGACCTGCGGGAAGAGCTGAGAGAATACGAAGAAACCTTCAGAACAGAAGTGGATGGCTGCATACGGTAACGTGAGCCATGTCATACCCCGGAGGGTCTGATTGCATCTCATTAGTCTCAGGGAACCAACATCCTCCCCTGGTATTTAAATGTTATTCCATGCTGCATATGGGAGACAGCATGGCCTAGTGGATAGTGCCCTGGACTGGGACTCAGGAGATATGGGTTCCATTCTCAGGTCTGCTGCTGGGTGATCTTGGGCAAGTCATTTTGCCTCACCGTGCCCCAATTTCCCCATCTGACCTCCTTTGTAAAGTGCTATATAAGAGCTAGGTAATATTATAATATAGCATTGATGTATCAAGATATCCACTGCACTCGATGAAATCATAAGAGATGGGAAGAATGTATAATTCTGCACTGGCAGGGGCGTGGACTGGATCACTGAATATGTCTCTTCCATCCCTAACATCTACGATAGCTCAGCCATCCCATCCCACTGTAGAGAACCCACTGGATATCAAACTGACATTACATGAAGAGGTGCTTGATGAAGGCAGTTATGGCCCAGATGCACCATGAGACCGTTGTCATTATTACGCTATGAAACAACTTAGCTTAGAATCTTGTCTGCCATACAGATTGTGTCCAAAATGCCAACTGCGGCATGACGGAGGAGCACTCCCTGGGTTGTGCTAGGGCATTAGTGATGCAGGATCAGTGCTAGGGTGTTCAGCTGATGCAGGAGGAAACAAAGTCTTTTAACGCAACGTCAAACCTTCTCCCTCTCTAGGTACATCGACGCTCTCCCATCTGAGGATTTCCAGGGCTTGGTTAATCCTCAGGAGATCCCGAATGCCATTGAGGAGAAGTACCTGTTCACCAAGTTCTGGGAGAGATGGCAGCATGGCAGAAGGAAGCCGGCCAATATACCCTACAAGGAGCTGACCAAGCCTGAGGAAGTAAGATGTGTAATTGTTAGCAATCGTTGCGCCTGTCAAACGCTGCAGGCTCAGCTCAAGAGACCATTAGGAAAGTTTCCTTCTGATTGTTTTACAGTTCTGTGGCCTGGTCTACACTGGCGGGGGGGTCGACCTAAGATATGCAACTTCAGCTACGAGAATAGCGTAGCTGAAGTTGACATATCTTAGTTCGACTTCCCTCCTGTCCTCACGGCGTGGGATCGACTGCCGCCACTCCCCCGTCAACGCCGCTTCCGCCTCTCGCCGCGGTGGAGTTCCGGAGTCAACGGCAGAGCAATCGGGGATCGATTTATCGTGTCTACACTAGACGCGATAAATCGATCCCCAATAGATCGATCACTACCCGCCGATCCGATCCGGTCCGGCGGGTAGTGAAGACGTACCCTGTGTGTCTAAAATATAACCAGCTGCTGGCATAGGCCAAGGGCAGGAGAGAGTGAGAGAACACATCAAGTGCAGAGAGCTGCTCCTAATTAAAACAAGGGCAAAAGGATTCTCCCAGCAGGTGGGGTCTAGTTCTCATCTCTGTCCACTGCAGAGACAGTGGGTGAAATCCTGGCCCCATTGAAGTCAATGGGAGTTTTGCCATTGACATAAAAGGATCCAGTGACTTCTAAATGCTCACCCTCATCTGGGGTTCCCGCTTTCCCTTCCCTAACGTCCCAGTTGGCCTAAACTGAGCTCAGACACATTCCTCTCATGGCTGGGGGCCCTGGCAATCGCTGCAGTGAACTCAGGCAATTGAGGAAAATTCTCTGCTTTGTGGGAAAGGAGATTTTTAACCCTTTCCCTGCCAGTTATGTGAGATAAGAACATAAGAACGGCCATCCTGGGTCCATCTAGCCCAGTATTCTGTCTTCCGACAGTGGCCAATGCCAGGTGCCCCAGAGGGAATGAACAGAACAGGTAATCATCAAGTGATCCATCCCCTGTCGCCCATTCCCAGCTTCTGGCAAACACCATCCCTGCCCATCTTGGCTAATAGCCATTGATGGACCTATCCTCCATGAATTTGTCTAGTTCTTTTTTGAACCCTGTTATAGTCTTGGCCTTCGCAACATCCTCTGGCAAGGAGTTCCACAGGTTGACTGCGTTGTGTGAAGAAATTCTTCCTTTTGTTTGTTTTAAACCTGCTGCCTATTAAATTAAACCTGCTGTCTGGGGTCTGCACCTTATCACGGGCACAGTACAAATCTCTGCTGCGCAGGGGGGCTGGAACAATGTGTATAGTGGGGGTGCTGAGAGCCATTGAACCAAACTGCAAACCCTGGATATGAGGGAAACCACTTCAAGCCAGAGGGTGTGGCAGCACCTCCAGCATCCCTAGTTCCAGCACCTACGCCACTGCATATTGGGCAATTGGTATGTGTTAGCCTGTACTTTGACAGGGTGTTACAGAACGTTAGGATTTCCTCGTTGTTTTCGTCAAACCAATCTTGGTGCCGAGGAGTGGTGCCGACAGATTCAGGAGAAGTGCAGAGAGCAACACAAGGAACTGCTCCTGGCATTCATTGACCTAACCAAGGCCTTTGACTCTATCATTCGTGATGCTCTATGGAAGGTGCTGTGTAGATTTGGCTGTCCACAGAAATTCATTTCCATCATCAGACTACTCCATGATTTGAGGACTGCCACCATTCTGTGCAACGGCTCAGAGACCAAACCATTCATCGTTCACACTGGTGTCAAGCAGGGCTGTGTCATTGCTCCGACACTCTTCTCCATTTACCTTGCCGTGATCCTGATCCTCATCTGTGACTGCCTTTCTGACAGACTCGGGATTGAGTATCGTGTGGATGGCCAACTCCCCCATCTCCAGCATCTCCAAACAAAATCTAAGATCACGAGAACTGGCATCACTGACCTTCAGTATGCAGATGATTGCATCATCCTTGCACACACAGAGGCCGACCTGCAAAGTGCTCTAAATCTTTTTGCAGCTGCCTATCACAGCCTGGGTCTCTCTCTCTCAACATCGGGAAAGCCAAGGTACTTTACCAACCCTCACCTGCACAAACTACTCTTCGCACTCCACAAATCGCCATCAGCAGAGAACCCCTGGAAAATGTGGACCATTTTCCATACCTTGGCAGCCACCTCTCCCAAACAGCCAGCATTGACACAGAAATCAAATACAGGATCCACATCCTTTGGAAGACCACTCAAACGAGTCTTCCCTTCAAATCCCTGTCAGTTCTTGCTCTACTTCCACAAATGATAGGGATCTGCAAACAGGCACCAAGATCTTGGTTTACAAGGCAGTTGTCATCCCCACCCTTCTCCCTGGGTGTGAGACCTGGGTAACCTACAGACGACATCTCAAGCGGCTGGAGTGGTTCCAGCAGCGCTGCCTCAGGAGGATTCTCAGGATCAGCTGGGAAGACCGACGCACTAACATCAGCTTTCTCTCTGCAGCCAACATCAGCAGTATAGAAGCGCAGGTCATGAAACACCAACTCCGCTGGGCTGGCGTACGTATGCCTGACACTCGCCTCCCGAAGCAAGTGCTCTTCTCTCAATGAAGTCAGGGAAGAAGGGCTCGCGGAGGGCAGTGGAAGCGTTTCAAAGAGGTATTGAAAGTACACCTTGAAAAAGGAGGCATCAACCCAACAAACGGGGAGGACTTGGCGCGGAACAGAACACGGCGGTGCCACACCATAGGCCAAGCCACAGCTCACTTTGAGGAGAACAGAGGTGCTCATGAGACAGAGAAGCGACAAAGGAGGAAAGAAAGGGCACAACCGGCCAGCTAACAACTGTGTCTCCTCCAAGATCACACCTGTTACTTCTGTGGGAAAATCTGAAGGGCATGAATTGGGCTCCTTAGCCACCTAAAAACCCACCAATGAACCCCTTTGGCAGACATCATCCTCGCATTGAGGGATAGCCAAAGAAGAGGCCGGGTGTGACAAAGTGCGGGCAATTGTCAGGGGAGTTGGAGAAAGCTGATGGGGGCAATTGAAGTTAATTATCTAATCCGGTGTGGGGGAGGGGCTAGGTGAGCTAAAGAGCCAATTATCAGTCTTGAGCTGATAGGCTAAGAAGGGCACAGGAAGGAAGTGAGAGGAGAGAGAGGCACAGGGCTGGGTTAGCTGAATGCCACCCACACAGCGGTGGGACACCACACTGCTTCATGGGACGGTGAAGGTGTTCATGGAGGGAAGGTAAATGAACAACGTGGTGTGGAGTCAGCACTTCCCGTGGTACTAAAAGGCAGGAGGGGAGCACGCTCTGTGATGCAGAAGGAGCTTATGACGAGTTACAATGCCAGGGTGAAGGGAGTTTTTTCCTTTCTCGTGTGAGCGCTGAAGGTCTAAGGGGCAGTAATTAAGTTAAACAGCTCTAGTGGAAGAAGCAAACCCTTGATTCACTAGGGGAACAAAACCAGGTGAGACATGATGTCTGTAAAGAGCCAATGTCCTTCCTATTGTTCCCACAACAGCTACCTTAGTTAACTCAAGTTTCAAAAATCACATACGCTTCATGATCGCGCTTTGTTGGCTCTTGTGCATTTCAGTCTGGCTGAAAACAGAACCTGCCCCTTTTCTTTCTAGCCAGCTTCTCTTCATTTCATGGCCATGAAAAAGGGCTAACGGCCTCATTTCGGTGTCAGACCCTGCCCCGGATTCCCTAGTTCCAGAGAGGAAAAACCACCACAGTTGCTGCCTTTGAATTACTCTCCCCTGCTGAGGGCTGAGTTGTTAACATAAAATAAGGGTTTAAATCAAAACTAGACTCTCCCAGCCTTCTCCACCAGCCCAGCAGTCCCCCCTGCCCCTCACAAGCTCATAATGCTCTCTTAAGGGTTTTGCTTCTGCCCCTCATTGCAGATACCTTCAACCAGGCTTTTCCCTCTATCCAGGAGAACAAGCTTCTTCCCCACTCCTCTTTGGTCTCACTCCTCTCTACCCTTGTATCAAGCCCTGGCACATGCCTTCTTTCTCAGCTGCCCAGCTCTTTAGGCCTCTCCAGAGAGCCTTTCCCCATAGATCTTTCTTACCCCTTGATCTCCCCCTCCCTTAGGGCGGCCAGGCTTTTTCTATAGGAAGTCCCAAGCTGAGCTATCATCACATGATGCCTGGTCACCTGATCTAACCACCAGCTCAAATGCATCACCTGGGAGGTGGATAACTAGGCACTGGTGTGGATGAGCTCCATTCCCCTTAAAGGGACAGCCCACCCTGCGACACGTCGTCAAGCGGGTGCGAGGTGCTCTGAGGAATTGCTCTGGCAAAGGAGGCCTCCTCAGCAGATGCAGAGCTAGAATAACCCAGCTCTAGGCCTTTCCACTGTCAGTACCCCAGGCACTGGGGCATTCCTGTGACATGGCTATTCTGCAGGGGTGGAATGGCCCATAGTGGCTAGTGGTCTGGGGCACAAGTTAGGACAGCCCTCAGTGCTGCCGTAACCCGTGCCAGTGGTCCATTCTCCACTGCCTTGGCACAAGGGTGCATGATTACATTGGGTGCCGGACAATGGAGAATCAGGCCCCTAATTTAGTTAGCTTAAGCAATTGGCAGCTGCTTAAGTGCCCCCACTTGGGCAAAGTATTCAGGCCAAGATTTTCAAAAGTTACTAGGGGGGCTTTCTGAGTGCCCCGTTTGGGGTGCCCTATAGGGGCTTGACTTTCAGGGGGTGTTGAGCACCCACCTTCCAAAAATCAGCCCCCTCCCAGGTGTCTCAACTTGTTGTTACAAGCAGATTTGGGCTTCTTCTGTTCCCGAGTTGCTTGGTTTGTTTCTTTGAAGCAGCGGGTTGCAGTTGGTTGGGCTGCTCTCCAAGATGGCGGTTTGTTTTTGTGCTTCACAGTGAGAAGCCAATGACCAATGGAAAAGAATCCCGGCCCCGGCCGGCATTAGCTTGCAGGCACTTCATGGCACCCACCCTCGCCTCGCATCAGGCAATCGCATCAATGGCTGCTTTTCTTGTCACATGGCCACAGGAGGCCAATCATGTGCCTCCTCTGCACACTTTTTTCAAAAAGCCATCAGCTTATAAAACTGGGCAACCAAACTCACTAGTCGCTTAAAAAAATTCTGGCCTGTCGTCTTCCAAATCCCTGCCCCTTTCCCTACACTTCCAGAAACTCGTCTATCATTTACGTTGGGTATAACACACAGGCCATACGGACCCCGATGCATTTGTGAAAATAATACTGAACCACAACAGCTCACTGTAACTTTTTTGCTCCTACACAGCTTGGAATTTTCCCTTGCAGAATGGTGACTGGGTCCTGAGTTCATTTGTGGGGGTGGGTGAGATGGAAGGTGGGTCATAAAAAGTCTAGACAGATGTGGCCTCCCTAAGAGACTCAATCTTTGTTAAACAGGCCAGAGCCCCAGCCTGCATGAAGAGGCTGGGTATGAGCTAATAACAGAGACATCTCTGGACAGCACCATCTTTAACTCTTTCAGCTTGCAGCACCGTTTCTACAACTGTATTGTCAATAAACGAACAGTTATTTTTGCCTTTTGTGGGCAGGGAACTCATTGTGTAGGATGTGAATTTCTGCTGGCGAAATATGCTGGTTTAGCAGCCCTGGAGACTGAAATCCTTTGTTTTCGTACCAAACAGCTGCAGCATTGACTATGTTAGTGCCTGATTTTACCACATTGTAAGCTGGTGGGCTATCTCACCAGCCTGTGTGCCAAACAAACACTCTCCAGCCACAGGATTTCTTTCTTTCTTTCTTTCTTGCTTTCTTGCTTTCTTGCTTTCTTGCTTTCTTGCTTTCTTGCTTTCTTGCTTTCTTTCTTTCTTTTTCTTAAAAAAAAAACCTGTTTAACATCTCAGGGCAGGTCTACATTACAGCCTAAGTCGATATAACTTACGTTGCTCAGGGGTGTGAAAAAGCCCCCCCACCCACAGCGACGCAAGCTTTGCGCTGTCCACACCAGTGCTATGTCGGTGGGAGACACTCTCCCAATGACCTAGCTTCTGCTTCTCGCCAAGGTGGAGTAATTATGCCGACGGGAGAACGCTCTCCTGTCAGCATCCTGACAGGTTTCAGAGGGGTAGCCATGTTAGTCTGTATCAGCAAAAACAACGAGGAGTCCTTGTGGCACCTTAGAGACTAACAAATTTATTTGGGCATAAGCTTTTGTGGGCTAGAATCCACTTCATCAGATGCATGGAGTGGAAAATACAGTAGCAGGTATATGTACACAATGCATGAAAAGATGGGACTTGCCTTACCAAGTGATGGGTCAGTCTAACGAGACAATTCAATTAACAGTAGAATACCAAGGGAGGAAAAATCATTTTTGTAGTGGTAATGAGGGTGGCCCATTTCAAACAGTTGATAGGAAGGTGTGAGTAACAGTAGGGGGAAATTAGTAGGGGGAAATTAGTTTGTGTAATGACCCATCCACTCCCAGTCTTTATTCAGGCCTAATTTGATGGTGTCCAGTTTGCAAATTAATTCCAGTTCTTCAGTTTCATGTTGGAGTCTGTTTTTTTGTTGAAGAATTGCCACTTTAAAGTCTGTTATTGAGTGACCAGGGAGATTGACGTGTTCTCCTACTGGTTTTTGAATGTTATAATTCTTGATGTCAGATTTGTGTCCATTTATTCTTTTGCATAGAGACTGTCCGGTTTGGCCAATGTACATGGCAGAGGGGCATTGCTGGCACATGATGGCATATATCACATTGGTAGATGTGCAGGTGAACGAGCCCCTGATGGTGTAGCTGATGTGGTTAGGTCCTATGATGGTGTCCCTTGTGGTTAGGTCCTATGATGGTTGGCACCGGGGTTTGTTTCAGGGTTTGGTTCCTGGGTTGGTGTCTTTGTTGTGTGGTGTGTAGATGCTGGTGAGTATTTGCTTCAGGTTGGGGGGCTGTCTGTAAGCGAGGACTGAACTGTCTCCCAAGGTCTGTGAGAGTGAGGGATCGTCCTTCGGGATAGGTTGTAGATCCCTGATGATGTGCTGGAGAGGTTTTAGTTGGGGGCTGTAGGTGACGGCTAGTGGCGTTCTGTTACTTTCTTTGTTGGGCCTGTCTTGTAGTAGGTGACTTCTGGGTACCCTTCTGGCTCTGTCAATCTGTTTCTTCACTTCAGCAGGTGGGTATTGTAGTTTTAAGAATGCTTGATAGAGATTCTGTAGGTGTTTGTGTCTGTCTGAGGGATCGGAGCAAATGCAGTTGTATCTTAGAGCTTGGCTATAGACAATGGATCGTGTGATGTGGTCTGGATGAAAGCTGGAGGCATGTAGGTAAGTATAGCGGTCAGTAGGTTTCCGGTATAGGGTGGTTTTTATGTGACCATCGCTTATCAGCACTGTAGTGTCTAGGAAGTGGATCTCTTGTGTGGACTGGTCCAGGCCGAGGTGGAAATTGTTGAAATCCTGGTGAAATTCCTCAAGGGCCTCCTTCCCATGGGTCCAGATGATGAAGATGTCATCAATGTAGCGCAAGTAGAGTAGGGGTGTTAGGGTGTCTTCACCTGACGTGCCGCTGTAGGGCTGTAGTGTAGACTTGTCCTCAGTTGTGTCCTTTCCCCCGACACAGGTTCTTCTTCAGGGGCCTAATGTTCTTAGTGCAATCACCAAAGAGAACAGAATCCAGTGGTCGGAAATACCCATGCATTAGTCCATTTGGGTGAACCCTAAATGTTCACAGTTTGCTTTTGGCTTAGATATCAGCACCCAAAAGTTTGGGTGGCTTTTTCACACAATCTAGATTTCTTGAGACTGCAAAGGTGACCTGGAAACCTCACAAGATCAGTCTTTTTCATGAGGTTTCTTAATTTTCTGCAGCTGGACAGGCTGGAAATTCCACAAGACCAGCCTTACATCTGGTACTTTGACACTTCTGGTTCTTAACTGCAGCCAGAAGTGTAAAAAGGGAACCTATCCAAATGTGTACTCAATAGGATTGATTCCATTACTTCAATCAAAATAATAATGCGTCAAATCATGTTGTCCTCATTCAGTTTTTACTGAGGGCAGAAGTTGAGGAATCTGTCGTTCCTCAAACAAACTCCCAGCAATGTAAGAAATAAAAGGACACCTTCATAAGAAGGAAGAGGGATAATAGGCTACCCTAGACCACATCCTGATTTCTATAACTCCTCCTTAAAGTACTGCTAGCTGCTCAGACTCTGTAGCATGAGCAAGGTATAAATACAGAGATGACTAGATTAGCTGTAAAGAGAGAGAAGAGTTTGAGATGACACCAGCCCTGGGGGAGGCAGGACAGTGGAGTTGTCAATGGTGATATGGGGAGGAAGTTTTGGAAGGATTAAGAATCCCTGAGGCCTCCTGGTAGTGGAGGTGTTTGTCTCTTTTTGAACATCTCCATGATGGTGCTTCCAAACCTCCCTTGGCAGTTTTTCCTATTGTTCTAAATATTAGGATTATTATGCTGTTTTATCCAAAACCTGATGCTGAATGGGTCTATTGCTACTTCTTTTGCTCTCATTCACGAGGGGAAAGAATTGTTTCTCTTTCTCTTAGCACGTAATTGTACACCAATATTGAACATAACAACGGCCATACTGGGTCAGACCAATGCAGGGCCGGCTTCGGGCACCAGCGAAGGAAGCAGGTGCCTGGGGCGGCCAATAGAAAGGGGCGGCACTCCGTCCTTTATTGGGACGGCACGTCCAGGTCTGCGGTGGCAATTCGGCGGCGGGTCCTTCACTCCCTCTCTTCCTCTTCGGCGGCAGCTCAATCGGGTTTTTCTTTTTTCTCTCTTTTTTTTCCCCGCCACTTGGGGCGGCAAAAAAGCTGGAGCCGGCCCTGGACCAATGGTCCACCTGACCTAGCCCAGTATCCTGTCTTCTGACAGTGGCCTATGCCAGATGCTTCTGAATGAACAGAACAGGGCAATTATTTGAATGATCCATCCCCTGTTGTCTAGTCCCAGCTTCTGGCAATTTGGTTGACTCCTCCATTGTAGAGTATGTGCCTTTAATAGGACAAGGGTGTGAGAGAGTCCTCCTCATGTCACAACCATCTTTATTGGCTATATTCAGCCAGGGCTGAGTAAGGGAGAGAAGAAACTTTGTGTCTCCAGGGCTTGGAGATTTTTTGTGCAAGGCATGTTTGTGTTGGGAGAATTGATGGAGGATGGAACTGTGAGCAAAGTCTACAAACCTGTCACTCAAGCAGACCTGAGAATCAAACGGAGGCCTGCATTTGATGCTGGCTTGTGTTTGTGTGATGTGAAATCTGCTATAGGTCTCTTTGCACTGCTGCAGTATAGCTGACTTAAACAGCCAGCTGGGAATTCCCCCATTGTCAGGGGAATCCCTGGGCGACATAATTGGCATAGCCAGCCCTCCTCTCAGCCCCTGGAATAGGAGACATGTAGGGGGTGGGCTGAGGATGGGAGGAGTGGGCTGAGAGCATTGTGGACTAGCAATCCCGCTGGCAGAGACAGACCCACATGGACACTCGCAGCTGGGGTGTTGGTGAGAGCAGCCCTGAGGATAGTGGAGCCACAGTCAGCTCATTTCTGGCTCCTCCGCCTCTTCTGAACCCAGTCTGCACCGGATGCTTCCAAGAATCGAGCCCCCAGTGACCAGCTGCCTCCAAACGTTGGCGAAGGCAACGGACATGTCACTGCATGAAGGGGCATATAGAATTATCAGTGACTCATGCTGTAGTTCTCCCAGCTCTAGTGATGGCTTCTTTCTTGATACTTTACTGGCAACATCTGCCTTTTCTGCACTCAATAACTCCCTGTCAACAACTGCCTCTCTTGCAGAAGGAAACTCAGCGGGCTTGCTTCTCCGATATCTTAGTCTTCGTGGAATTTGCAGGATTTTCAATATGTCATCCAGAAGGGTTTGGTATTTTTATCTTCTTCTCCTTTTAAGCTATGTCCCAGTCTTTGGAGGGACTTCAGAAGAATAATAATTCTGAAATACGTTACAGTTGCGCGGGCTGACAAATTTATAGATCCTTGCCTGTCGTTTTGCTTCTTCCTATTGTCAAGGTCAGTGGGAAGGGAAGTAGATGTGTGATAGAAATGTTTGAGATGCCAAAGACAAGGCGCTCTGAGGACCGTCCCTTGGATGATAGATTGCAGAACCAGGAGAGTCTGGTTCTAATTTTGATTCAGAGCAAAGCAAAAAAAAAAAAATTATGGCGAGAGAAAGCATAGGATTGTTTTATGTCTTGTTATCTCTGCGTCGTGTGGATTTATGCTGTGAACTGTTGGAGATGATGTTGTGTTTGATAAATCTCACTTCTTTTAGTCAAGTATTTTGGAAAAGGCAAGAGTGAGGAGACTATGATGATGATTTTGAGATGGGCCTGACACTCAAATACCTGAATCAAAATGCCCCAAACTTTGGACAAGCTCAGACCTGGATCCAAATTTTGTAACTCAGGCCCATTTGTAGTTTGTTCATTTGTCCGTTCTTTCCTGTGTTTGTGTGTTCTTTTCTTCTTTCCGATTCATTTTGGTTTATTACATATTTTCAAGAAGGATAACAGCGGTGAGCTGTGCAAAATGTTCATTGTGAAATATGAAATCATGTGACATTTGCTGGCATTTAGAACAAATTCAAAACTGACCCCAGGTTCTTTGAAAGTTTTTTGCTTAGATTCCTGAGTCCAGTTTCACCTGGGATTGTTTTGGTCTTCATAAGAGCTCTCTGTAGGAAGCCAGCCACCCCATTCTATATTCTTGGAATGGTAGAGGAATTGCTGGACTGGAGCAAACCCGAGGTTCCTCCTGTCAGGTGTCCTGTTTGGCACAGTGGCCAGTACCAGTTGCTTCAGAGGAAGGTACAAGAACCCTTCAGTACACAACTGTGGGATAATATGCCCCCTAACCCCTGCACTAGGGCTCATCCTTATCTCTAATAGTTAGAAATGGGCTTAAACCCTGAAGTATGAGATTTAACCTCCCTTCTTCAAAATGTCTGTAATCACTAATTATGATAACCGTGGATGTTCTTGATATCCACAGCCACGTCCCTTTTTGAAGTTTGCTAAGTTCTTGGCCTCAAGGCCTTCCAGTAACAATGAGTTCCACAGGCAAATTACACATTTGGTGAAAAAGTATGTCCTTTGGTCATTTTCCAATTTGCCACCTTTTACTTTCACTGAATGTCCTCTTGTTCAGGCGTACAATACAAAGGGCCAGAAGTTCTCAATCTACCTTCTATCCCAATCGTTATTTTATGGACTTTTATCATGTCCCCTTTTATTCATCTCCTTTCTAAGGTTAAAACCCCAGTCTTTTCAATCTCTCTTGAACGGAAATTTTTTTCATGCTCTTGTTCATTCTTGTTGCCCTTCTCCGAACCCCCTCTCATTCAGCAATATCCTTTTTTGAGGGGGGCTGACCAGTTCTTCACACAGCGAACTGAGCCACCCAAGTGGTGGCAGTAAGGGGATTAATAGAGAGGAAACTCTTACTCCAGTCAAGCATCTTAGACAGCTGAGGCAGGTGCCTTCAGCGGCCCCATCTTCTGTGATTTTCCTCGTCTTCTTTATATCAATGCCCTTTGTCAGTTCTGACCATGTGACTCAAAGCAGTTGCATCCAGGGTGATGGAAAGGCTGTATTCTGACCGCCCCCAGTGGTAGATCCCCAGTGCCTTGTCATTTTAAAGGTCACAGCCTGAGGGTTTCCACCTCCTTCTTCAGGAGCCTGTTCACCCAAGTGAGCGTCATCAGTGCAGTGACCATCAGTCCGCTGGGCAACGTACTTCCAGCCCCCGCTGCCAAGGACAGCATCTGTATATTACTCATCTCTGGTTTGCTGTTACCTCTAAATGCTCCCGTCAGGCATTCAGGTGTGCAGGGAATAAAAATGTCAGCCCAGGTGAAAGGCGAGGAGCTGCTCCATCTCCGAGATGTGTCGAGTGTATGCAGCTATGCCAGGAATCTGCTAAGCTCCACGGCTCCCTTCAGAATGAATTCTGAGAAGATGAGATAACTGGCCTGATTCTCCACAGGCTTCCTCTGTGGAGTGGGTCCCTCATGATTCTGCTTGGGTACCATCTCGCACCCCCGTTGCACTCACTCAGCCCATGTGGAAATGGCTGTGCAAGGTGGCGGGGGATTGGGCCCGCTCTTGGGATTTATTGCACGACAAAGCCCTTTTGCCGTTCAAGTTTGACACGGGTTGTGAGCTCTCTGGGGCAGAGCCACCCTTTGATTCTGTGTTAGTGCAGCACCCAACACAGCGGAGCCCTAATCCTCGACTGCAATGCAAATACACGTCATGCCGCTGTTTAACCTCACTAGCTTTTGGTCAGTTGAACAAAAACGGGTGCAAAACGTCAGGGCCCGATCCGGTAAGGACCCTTACTTCTTCCAGTAGCCCTTATGCAAGCAACCCCAGCTAAGACAGGAGAAACTTCCCAGGGCACACAGGTAGCCCCCTGCCTTTTGCAAAACTATTAAAAGGAAATCCCTCGTTAACCTCTAGGGCATAAGGGTCACATCACTGAAGAGCCTAGTGAGTTGAGACTCGCACTCAGTAGCCTCAAGCCACGCAGCTTTGTACGGTTTCCGTGTTACAGCTCCCAAACTGGGCTGGGCCGGGTCAGTGCTTGGCAGGGAAGCTCCAAGGAGCTGCTACGGGCTGCAGGAAGTGGTGCTTCACTAGTAGATGCTCTTTCTCTCAGCCAGGGTTCAACCAGCATCCGTCCCCGCCAGGTGTTAGTGGGCTGGGGTTGCTGTCATCTGACTGAGACATAAGTCTCTGGTCATTAAAGATCCCATGGCATTGTTTGTTTATAAGAGCAGGATGTTAATTCCAGTGCCCTGGCCAGTTTGAGGGATTGTATTGAGCCTAACTGAATCCCTCAGTTACATCTTCTAAGATGTGCACTGAATGAGTGAAGGACTTTTTGGTGCCTCAGCCTATGGGCCTGGCAGGTATAATAGGCCAGGGAAGGCTCTGCCACAGGACGCTGGGCTGGGGCTGTTCGGGCCGGCCGGCCTGGGGCTCTCTGGCGGCGGGGGACTGGGGGTGGCTCGGGGTTCCGGCTGGCCCAGGGCTTCTCCAGCCATGGGAGGTGGGAGGCGACAGGGCTCCTGCCACAAAGGGCGGGGCAAGGTGTGGGGCAAAGGGGTCAGCCTCATTGAAGGGAAAATCTGTTGTGTTGGTTTTTTTTTTCTAACCCTGTTCTCAGAAATGGCTGAAACATTCGTGCTGAATTTCAGCTGGCGGCAAAAACCCAGCATAGAAAATTGTTGCCCTCACCGTTGACGTTTAGCAAAGTTCTAGGAGACCTAAACCAGGAACTCGTAGCCTAGAGTGTTGGACAGCTATAACTATAGGGATTGCTGGCAGCGCTGCCTATAATGTGTGTAACTAATTATAACCTAATGGTGTCCCTTTAAATGACCAGGTATCTTTCATTCGGTCTGATTTCTGGTCCTGACAAATACCGGGACTCTGGTCTTCTGGTCTGAGCGCCTGCTGTGGGAGGCTGGGCCCTTGGGGCTTTTGCTTGAATTTTCTGGGATCCCGCCCCGGTGGGTGCTGGCACTGTTCCAACACTGATTAAGCTGGTTTACCAGATTGCTTGAATCAAGAGATGTTCCGCTGTCATTTCCAAAGGTGTGTGTGTATTAAATGAACTTCTTGTGTCCCCTTGCAACGGAAGCAATTTCCTACCGCACAGGTCATGAGGTGTTGATCAGTCCCCTGTCTAAATAACTTCATATCCTCCCTCTCTTCCGATCTGTGAATTCTGCCCTTGTTATTTTCAAAACCCAAGGTGCTTTGTGGCTGAATGAACTCCAATGGGAGTTGAGGGATGCTAAGCGTCTTGCAGGATTGGGTCCACAGTTTGTATCTAGTTTGGTTACTGTGAGTCCCATTTTCCCCTAGACTAAGCAGATAATTATTTCCACCCACTCATTTAACGCATCCTCTCTAATTGTTACCATTTGGTCTTGGGATCATCATTGGCCTTGTTACATTCCATTGCTCCGTTGCAAATCATCTAACATCTGCCGCGTGGCCTCTCCTCGAATGCTGCTGCTGTAGTTGTCAAACGGCGCCTGTAATTGATGTGTGACGGGGGCACGATGCAATTCCAGCCCAACTTCCCAGTCCCATCATGCTGTCGTGTCCTGCTAGCCTCGTGATAGATCACAGCAGAGAGATTTCCCTATAGCTCCTTGAAGCCAGTCAGCCGGCCTAAATGAAATGTGTTCTGCATTATCCCGAGGGGTTTGAAATGGGTTGGTGTGGGGGAGGTCTGCGTTCTTTCTCAGCTGGTTTAATCTCATTTATTTAGTGGCCTTGCTCTTTGTTGAGGTCTTTTTTATTATCTCAAGGCATTTTCTTTCTCCTGCATGGGCCCATGGGCCTTCCACTTGGTTGCATTTAAAAGAAAAATGTTCCAAGTGGCCTTAGCTTTGGTGAAAGGGGCTGGTCTGTTTAACTGCAGGGGAAGGGAATGGGCCACGCCCTTGAAGCCCTGCTCAAGAAAGCCAAAGGACCCCACCCCTCAGCTAGAGGGGTGGGATCAGCAGAGAAGAACTGGAGTCAAAAGGGCTGAGTCAGGATCAAACAAGCAACCAAATTGCCAGTGGGGGACACTGATTAGCAAACCCCAGGTGACGCCCACTGTCCTGAGGAGTCTAGGGAATCAGTGGATGCTGTCTAGTGGAACTCTGCTTGGATAAGGGAGGGAAAACAGACCAGACTCTTTGGTTGGGGAGGTGGGTACCACCAGACCTAAGAGAATGGCCTACTCCTCGAGCCCAGGAGAAGGGCCTTCGGGAACCAGCGGTCAACAGAAAGGGACAAAGAAAAAGGGAGGAAAGGGATCCAGAGGTGGAAAGGAGGGAACCAGTGGTGGGACACTGGGCAGGGAACCCCAGACAGCACCCCAGGTACCCTGAACGGATTGAGGCAATTGGCAGACGTGGTCTGGTGGAACTTTGCCCTGATACAGGAGCGAAAGGGAGCCAGCTTTGCCGCTCAGGAGACTAAAGGCCTCTGCTTATCCACCGCGCAGGCAGTGGCAGGGGAAACTTACTCCCCGTCGGCTCCTGTTGATGATCGATGCTGTTCTGGCAGGTTCACCTGAAGATCATTCAGAGCACATGGCCCTTTTGCTCTTGGCACCTCTGATTCTGTCAGCCACAGGGCCCGTTCTTGTCGTGGCAGTTTAAAGGCTTGGACAGCCAGGAGCGCCGCCAGCTTTTCCGGCGCCCTAGGTGGCGGAAGGTCCCGCCCCCAAAATGCCGCCCCCGACAGCGGCGGCGGAAGGTCCCGCCCCCAAAATTCAACGGACGGACGGGGCGCCGGCGCCCCCAAAATAGCAGCACCCTAGACGACCGCCTAGGTCGCCTAATGGGTTGCGCTGGCCCTGTGGACAGCTCATTTTTGTGTTTTTAATTTCCTCGAGCTTGTACTGGCTTGCAAGCTCCGCAGTCTACTTTGGTCCTTGCTGGGTCACTTATCCTGTGCAACGAGGGTGTAAAACACAATCATTCTGGTTGGGTAGCAGTTTCCACCCACTTTGCACTAATTTTTTACACGTGTAAGTGGCCTGTGCACCTGGCAGTGGAGAATCAATCCCCGAAGGCATGTCCAGTGATGAGCACATCTGTAAAAATAACTATTTTATTTACTGCAATGAGCTGGCTATAGGAGATTTTCCTTTAGCTTGGGGAACTGATGGCTCTGGTGCATGCGAATAAAAGTGCATTTGAAGCAGGAGCATAAAGAAGATAAATGGGTTTAAATAGACGGGTGTCACCTGTGACGGAGATGGAGGCTGTCAGCATGGTTTGGGAATCGATGAGCTAAGTTCATCCCGTCTAATTTAATGTAGATACACGAGGGAGGAAATTGGCCCAGGGGTTCTAGCACAGGGGTTCTCAACCTTTTTCTCTCTGAGGCCCCCCTCGACATGCTATAAAAACTCCAGGGCCCAGCGGGGGGTGGGGGGAGGCCTCGGGGCAGGGGCCTTGCCCATAGGTGTAGTTTGACTTCTATTTTTTGGCTGGGGGGCAGGGGCCGGGAGGGCTTGAGCCACCTCCGCATGGTGGGGTCCAGGGAGGGAGCGCCACCTTCACCCGACTCACCTCAGCAGGCCACCCAG
>QXTE01000083.1:6297117-6370445 GCA_003942145.1 Platysternon megacephalum
GGGAGGGGGGAGCTGGGTCTGTGTGCAGGGAGGGGGGAGCTCAGGGTGCAGGGAGGGGGGAGCTGGGTCTGTGTGCAGGGAGGGGGGCGCTCAGGGTGCAGGCGGGGGGTAGCTGGGTCTGTGTGCAGGGAGGGGGTAGCTCAGGGTGCAGGGAGGGGGTAGCTCAGGCGTGGGGCGGTGTGACAAGGCCACTCCAGCCCAGAGCAGCTCTTTAACCCCTTCCGTGCTAGTGTGGGGTTTCTATACCCTGTCATGTTGCCTCAGCATGGCCCTGAGGGTGAGCTGCTGTGGTGGGGATGTAAAACCAAAAGGAGATGCGAGCCAAGAAGACAAGGGCAGATTGAATCTGTCCTGGAGATGGGTTCAAAGGAATAATGAGGCCCCCTGCTGATTTCACTGCTGGAAGCTCCCTTCCTGTCTCCCGCAGAAGCACTTTCTTTCTGGTGTCGTTCCCCGGACCCGCAGTTTCTGAATGGAAACCTCCTTCCATTGGCGGGTGGGGGAGGAGGAGGAGGAGGAGGCTGTTGTGTTAATCTGAAGTCACTTGATGCATCCTTTGGCTTTGGGTCAAGCCTTTAATACTGGTGAAAGGCACCAGCTTGAAAACCTTGGAGTCTCTTTATACCCACCGCCTGAACAGCAGCAGGGCCAGCTTCCACCACTTTGCCCCTGCCAGTGGGTCAGGCAGTCTAGCCCAGTGTTAGAGCAGGGCTGAGGGCACCAGAAACCAGAGCCAAGGGTTGGAGCCGGAGTCAGGAGCAGGGCTGGAGCAAGAGTGATTGCCAGTAACAAGCTGCTGAGCTTAAAAGCAGGCCTGCAGTAGGACCATCAAGTGGTCCTTCCGCAACCCAGCTGAGCTCAGCAATCTGCCTGGAGGCTGGGCTGGCTAGTCCTCATCCCTGACCTATTTCCACTGAAGGTGCTCGGTCCTGAAACAGCGTAGTTCAAAGTAGATCTTGAGGGACTTCCTCTCGGGTTGACCATTCAGTCCTGGGCGGCAGCTACGAGCAGGTGGTGGTTTTGTGATGTGGGCAATTTGGTGAGCCCCACAAGTCATCAAATGGCTATCGGATGCTAATGGGTTTCAGTCGCTGGTAGCCCCAGTCTAGAGATGAGCTGATGCCTAGAGGTGGAATTCTCCACAGCCCATTAGCCAATCCCCAGAGCCATGCTTTTAACAGCATGATCCTGTGGAGGGAGGGGAGCTGGGAAGAATGTATGTGCTAAGTACTGTCTCCAGCCCTAACTGCTGTAAATGTCTCCGTCTAATTTATTACCTGGCACAGACATGAAGTGGCTGTTTGGGATCATTTGCTCCGAACAATGTGGGGGATATTAAAATGCTGAACCGCACGCTTGAGGCTTTCCTTTCTCAGCTAGTGGCCATGATCTTAGCTTGCTGAGTGTGTGACACAGCCCTGTCGGGGATGGAAAGGCGGCAGTGTATTGCAGTATGGCTGAGCTGGTGCTGATTTCAAATGGCCCGTGCAGCAAGGGGCCATGTGGGGTTTTTAAAAGGGGGTTGGAGCCCCCAGCAAACCGTGAATTGTGGCAGGGGAATGGAGGAGTTTATGGAGTCACTGAATGACCTAGAGGATGAGCTGTGGAAACAGGTCAGGGATGAGTTGCTCAGAGAGAGGCTTTCAAATACCATGAGCCAGATCCTCAGCTGGTAAAACTCAGCGTAGGTCCATTGACACCAATGGGGATGCACCCGTTTACACCAGTGGAGGATGTGAACCCAACAACTTAACTCCAAGCTAGAAATGGGGCCCAGCTGGAACCCCAGACCCAACTGTTCACGAATGTTGGGGGCAATCTCAATCCTGATCCAGCTCTGAACTTGGCTTGGGGCCCATCTCTATTCCTAACCTAGCGGCAAGCTGGTCAGGCAAAGTGTGTCCCAGGCTCAGGGTGGTGTAAAGATGGCTTAAAGTCTCCTTTGCCCTCTGACTCTAGACTGGCTGGGCCAAAGATCATGGCCCCTTGATCATATATCTGTAGCTAGAGCAGGATCTATGGAGGCAGGTAACGAGAAGTGTAAACCCCACAGCCATGTCTGCTGGTGTGTGGGCCTGATCCCTTCATCTCTGCTGTGTGTTCTAGACCCTGTTCACATCAGACTGAGTTACATCTCAATTGCAAAACAGTGCAGTTCCCAGGATTAAAGGCCTGGCCTTTGTCTGCCCTTCAATCCATTCTGGGCTCTCCAAGTAGATTCGGTAACTGGTACCCTCTGTCCCCTCACTCCTGCCCGCCATCTAGGTCCGGGAGACTGGCAGAAGGGGATGTGGGCACTCCTGTAATGTGCAGTTTGACAGCAAGAAGGAAAGACACGTGCTTTCTGAGCAACATGGGGTGGGAAGGCCAGGAGCTTCCCGTATGATTCCCCTCTCGTAAGCTGACTTGGAAGCTGTAGTCTCTCTCCCGCGTGTGACACGTATGGACAGAAGGGTTGTCTCGTCAAGTCTGGGCAGCACCTGCAGCTCCGGGGGGAAGGTGTTGATATACGGTTCGAGCTTTCTGAATGGGAAGCCCTGGGCTGGGACTTGTCAAACCAATACATGCCTCCTTTTAAAAAAAAATATAGCCACAGGCGCTGAGCATGAGCAGCTGCGATCGCTGTGCTCCTTGAAAGAGCTCCCTGGAGTTCCAGGGTGGGGTGCTTCCCTAGTGCTGGGTGAGGGAGCCCGGAGAGGAAGGATGGTCCAGTGGTTAGGGCAGAGCCTCAGAATTAAGAGATCTGGGTTCAAGTCCTTGCTCCACCAGTGGCGTTCTATCTGGCCTTGGGCAAGTCACTGAGCTGCTCGGGTTCTAGCTCACCATATGGGGAGAGGGACAACAGCCCGGCCCTAACCTCGCATGGGTGCTGTGAGGCTAAACCCATCAACGATTGTGATGGGCTCGGGCTCTGCCGTGAAGAGGGTCAGGTAAGTAGTTAAGGTAGAACAGGTAGGTGTCTGTGGAGCTGATTGTCCGCCATCGTGTGTCTCATCTGTCCTACTCACCGCCGGAGCTGCCCGTGCACTGAGCGACCCTTTCCTTTAACTTCCGTTCACTGCGGTCTCAGGGTCAGAAAAGCGTCTCTCTGATTCTCACCTGGCGCTAGGAAGGGTTCGGTCCCTGGGAGTGACAGCAGTCCCATCTGGGCCAATAGTTTAACACCATGTCACCTGCAGCCATAAGGTCTGGGAAGCACCTGAGATCACAGAGGGCTGCTGGCAGCTGCTTGGGTAGAGGCTAGAATCCAACCCTGCCCTTGCCCTGTGCCCATCCAGCGATGGACAACAGGAGCTGCAGCACGGGTAGTGGAAGAGCAGGGTCAGGCAACCCTCAGTGCCCAGGCTGAGAGCAGGAAGAGGAGACGGGAGGCAAGTGAGTGGTTAACTGGGCTCTCCCCCCATGGCATGCAAGTGGGTATGAGATCCCTCTCTCGCTGGTTTTTGCTGCAGCGCTGCCTCCAGCATGGCCATGCTGGGCTCCCCTCCGTTAGCACAGATGAGTGAGGCCCTGGCGTACTCATTTAGCCTGAGTGCTGACAGATGAGGGATTTTGGTAATGCAGGTTTCTCTCTCTCTCCTTGGCTGGTTACATCTCATCGCCGCATGAGCCATGGGCGTTGAAAAGCTGTTTGTGCGGCGGGTACTTAACCCCACTCCCACCCACTGTGACTGGGGAAAAGGGAAACTGACTGACTGCCCTATGCAGAGGTTTCTGGGCAGGTGGGTGGGAGCTGGGTGTGCTAATGACAACAGGGGCTGGGAAACTATCGTGGTCCGGAGCCTACAGAGACCTTATTACCTGTCTGTCCGCACTTCCTCTGAGGAACGGGCAGGAAGAACTCCCTGATGCATCATCTAAGTGGACCATAAAATGATCTTAGAACCATCATCACCAGCATAGGCCAAGAAACGACAGGGTGTGCTGCAAATAGTGTGTGGGATTCGTTATCCTGCACGAGCTATGGCTGAAATATATTCACTAGGTGCAATTGACTCCAGTTGAGGGTCCAGACTCCCTACCCCCAGCCGTGCTGAGCTCAGCACAGGAGCTAGTGGGTCAGCATGGGTTAGTTAGGACTGCTGGGTCAGGGTCCATATAGACACATTCTGAATTGTACACAGTCAGGGTAGTTCCCATTAGGGAGATTGATATGAGCATTTTTATTGGCGTGTCCCCTTCCATCCCACCTCAAAGTTAGGTCGTGATAAGCTGCAACATGGTGATTCTCACTGGCATGCTAACAGTTAAATGTTTACCTTTACAAAGACTGCGTGAGATGATTTTCCAGACACATGTGTTCATGGCACCATGGTGACACTTACCTTCTCCCCGTCTCTCTCTGCAATGGGCCGCAGAACTCTTCACCATCTGGAACTTCTTCCCTGTCTTTCTTCAACTGACTGTGATTTCTCCGGTCTTGAGTGAGTCTCATTTCTTCTCCTCAGACCCGAACTGATAAAATGGATCAAGTCTGACTCCCTGAGCTAACCCAGAAGTTATGGGTGTTGCCTCCTGCCAATTCCCTTCTTCCTTTTTTTCTCTCCCTCCATTCACTGACTCATCCCTCCCTCTCTGTCTGTTTTCTCATTTCCGTGAGCTGGTTCCTCTCTCCTGTTCTTATTTTTCACTATTCTTTCTTTGAAAATCGGCATCTTCCATCCTCTGATTCTTCCTGTCACATTCTCTGTTGTTCACCTCCCATGCTGTCTTCCATATTTATATGGAAGATCTTATTAACCACACGTGGTCAGGTTTACCATTTGGGCAGCAAGATTTCTGCTATAGAGGCTACAACCCAAGAATGCCAACCCCAAGCATTTAATAGTCATGAGTCTGGCCCCCAGACAGCATGAGATTATCTTTAAAAAAACATATTTTTTAAAATAGATTTTTGGGTTCTTTTTATTTGCCTTCTTGTTTCTGAACCTTCAAGGTACACTTGGGTCATGTTTTCTAGCTTTTTCTCTTGCAACCAATGAGGGCTAGAAACTTAATTTGGGCATGGAGCTCTTTGGAAAATCTGGGCATCAGAGTCACGGTGGGAGCTGCTGGGGACTGAGCTCTTCTTAAAAACCTGGTCCTGGTTGTGGGTGTTGATCCCTTGAAAATCTGGCCCTAGTCAGTTTTGTAAATCTGCCTATAAGTGTCTACTGTAGAGTGTTGTGAGGGATCTTTGTGGCCATCCTGTCTGTAGGGTTAGGGTACAGTTATCTCTTTGACTCAGGTCTTCAGCTGTTGGGGAAAAGCCAGTTGTCTATTGCTAAGTGACTCAATGGTGCCAGGAGTTTACTTCCTGCTCTTCCAGAGTATTTTTGTTTTCCACCCAAATATTCCCTCAGATCCACTGGGGTTTGGTGACCTGTGACAAGGGAGCCAGGGAATCTGCTCTACGCTTCTTGGACCGAGTTTCTCCATAGAACGCATGCCCCTTCCGCTGAATGTTTTACAGGTGCCAGATGGCCTGCACGAAGCAGCAAAGGGCAGACATTCAATGCTTGCTCCATTGCTTGGGAACGAGCTTTCGGGTTCTGCCTTTGCACCGGTCTCCCTGGTGGGTAGGTGCTGAATCATCTGGGGGGGGAGGGGCAATTTTCTAAATAAGGAGCAGAAATAACTTGAAAGTTAAGTTGGCATCTCGGGACTCCCCCTCCCCCCACTATGCTTCTTTTACTCCCAGCATCTCTCAGAGGCCTGCATTGGTCCAGATGAGCTGATCTATGGTTGAGAAAGTCTGGAAGGGACTTCACAGCCCACCAATGTCAGACACACAAGAACATAAGAACGGCCACACTGGGTCAGACCAAAGGTCCATCCAGCCCAGTATCCTGTCTGCCGACAGTGGCCAATGCCAGCTGCCCCAGAGGGAATGAACAGAACAGGGAATCATCAAGTGATCCATCCCCTGTCGCCCATTCCCAGCTTCTGGCAAACAGGCTAGGGACACCATCCCTGCCCATCTTGGCTAATAGCCATTGATGGACCTATCCTCCATGAATTTATCTAATTCTTTTTTGAACACTATTATAGTCTTGGCCATCACAACATCCTCTGTCAAGGAGTTCCACAGGTTGACTATGTGTTGTGTGAAGAAATACTTCCTTTTGTTTGTTTTAAACCGTGCTGCCTATTCATTTCATTTCATTTGGTGACCCCTAGTTCTTGTGTTATGAGAAGGAGTAAATAACACTTCCTTATTTACTTTCTCCACACCAGTCATGATTTTATAGACCTCAATCATATCCCTCCTTAGTCGTCTCTTTTCCAAGTTGCAAAGTCCCAGTCTTAATAATCTCTCCTCATATGGAAGCCGTTCCATACCCCTAATCATTTCTGTTGCCCTTTTCTGAACCTTTTCCAATTCCAATATATCTTTTTTGAGCTGGGGTGACCACATCGGCACACAGTATTCAAGATGTAGACGTACCATGGATTTATACAGAGGCAATATGATATTTTCTGTCCTATTATCTATCCCTTTCTTCATGATTCCCAACATTCTGTTCGCTGTTCTGGCTGCCGCTGCACATGGAGTGGATGTTTTCAGAGAACTCTCCACAGTGACTCTAAGGTCTCTTTCTTGAGTGGTAACAGCTCATTAAGACCCCAAACAAGTCTATCTTTATATACCTCCCACACACTGATTTTTTTCCAGAGGTGCTGAGCACCTGCAACTCCAGCGGAAGGCAACGGGCTGTGTGGAGTCCCAGGTCTTCTGCAAATCCGGCCCACTGTGAAGAACAGAGGCAGTTGCAGGCTTTGGAGGTGAGAGACATTGTGCTTCTAGACTGCAAGGCCCGGCCTGATCAAAAGGGATCAGCTTTCTGTTCTCTGTGCTTGGAGACCTCTCTCTCCTTCTCCTCCTCCTTCCCCTTCAGCTAGCTAGGGGTTTCTGAAATGTTAATTAACCTCATAATGAGAAGGAAGAATTTCAGAAAGGGCTCATCTGGTGAACAAACCCATTAACCCGCCGTAAGATGCATGCAGCCGTGTTCTTAACCTGACCCTGTGACTTCCATACACCCAGGGCCGGCGCAACCCATTAGGCGACCTAGGCGGTCGCCTAGGGCGCTGCTATTTTGGGGGCGCCGGCGCTGCGGCCATCCATAGAAATTTGGGGGCGGGACCTTCCACCGCCGCTGTTGGAGGCGGGATTTCGGGGGCGGGACCTTCCGCCGCCTAGGGCGCCGGCAANAGTGACTTCCATACACCTGCTCTGTAGCTGCAGCTCAGCCGTTAGCGTTAGGAGGAGATGTTGATAAGGTTATTCTGGGCCTGAAACTCAGAGTGGGGAAAAAATTCTTTGAATAAAAATAGGACACAACCGGAGATCCCTTCTGTGTTTGTGAAACACACAATAACTAACTGGAGTGTTAGTCACGAATGCCCGCACTGCGCTGGCTAAGCAGCTGTTTAGGTAATTATATTCCCCTCTCTACATTCCTGTCCTAAACTGTTGGGTACCGTGCACTGTGACATTAACAGATGCTGTGTGCCTCCCCAGAAACGGTTGCCTTTCCATGGTGGATGAAGGGAAAAGTGTGTGTATGGGAATGGGCAAAATATATACCTGTTGTAACTCCTTTGCCTTTTTTCCCATTGGACAATAATGCATATATAATATACAGCATAAGACCTTTTTTGTGTGTTGTTATACAGCTGACGTGTGTTTAATCTCCTAGGCTTTCCCTGAATTACACAATACTACAACATGCAATGTATGCATATTTAATATTGCATTATATTATTTGAGAGACATATGAGCGTACACTTAAAGAAGACAGTACTGAAATGCATATGCATATATGTGTTGAGTTAAGGCTAAATGGTCAGCCTCGATTTGCGTGGGTATGATGCAGCTTTCTGCATGGCATTTCCTTGCTTTTGTTTCCCTTCTTTGCTTTATTCAAAAGAAAAGAAGGAAGAGGAAATGTTTGCCCACTGTTGTGACCAGCATAAGTGGATGAAAATCAACTGCAACAAGCGTGGAACTTTATTCTGTTACAAAACCAGGGCAGGCCAAATTGCTGCTGAAATCGTAAGCAAGGGCCACTCTGTTCTGCAATTACTATGGTCCCTTGTGCACCGAATTGCAAATAATATCCCTTCCTGGAGTGGAACAGGATCTGGAAGAATAAAATGAGCTCATAGAGCAAGCAGCTCCAGAAAACAGCTTTTAGCAGAGATGGCAAAATGGTCTTAATCTCCACAATGACTGGCAATCTCCACAATGACTCTGCTGCTTTTCTCCTTGGGGGAAGCCCTGTGTGTGGAAGGCAACAAGAAGGGTACCATTTTCAGATTATGCTATATTAACCGCTTCACTGCTGGTCCTCTGCTCTAGCTTGCTGTGCTGCAGTAGGATGCTGTGTGTGTCCCGGTATTCCATTGGGATCTTGGTGGAAGGGCATGGTGTGAGCTATTTAGCCCCTGGTGAGAGGTTTTGTTCTATGTGCTTGGCATTTGAGGCAGCAGTGTACTGGATAGTGATGGAAGGAAAGGAGAATCCCATACAGTACAAACACACATGCACTCATCAGCCCTCCTAGTACCCAAGGAATCCTCGGCATTTTCATTTGTAATTGTTGTCTCCCCTCCACTGTCTGTAAAGTGTAAATAAACCTTAAAGGGGGGCGGGGGGAGAGCTGGTTTTACACTTGATTTTATTAGCAGTGAGATTATTCCACTGAATAGAGGTTTTCTGACTCCCTGTCATGCATGTAGAGCTGGTTAGGGATGTTTCCATGAAACGTTTATGGCGGAATAATTCTGATTCATCAAAACGGAATCTTTGCAGAACAGGGTCAGTTTCGATGAGTCCGCTGACTTGAAAATAATAATAGTAAAAAGTTTTGAAATTGTCAAAATGTTTCATTTCAACTCTTTTGAAAGGAAAAAAAATATGGTTTGAAATTACTTTTCATTTCAAAACGTAAGCTAATTAGACGAAAATAAGAAAATAAAAGTCAAAATTCAAAACATTACATTACATGACAAAATTATTGAAGCAAAATGTTTTGGTTGACACGAATTGATTTTTTGTGTGTGTCCTGATTTGGAATGATGATTTTTCAAACTCTCGGACTTTTCTGGATGGGAAAACTGTTTTCCATCTTGCTCTAATATGATGGTGAAACCACAATGAATCTCCCATATACAATGTCCATGTAATTTGTGTGTGTATGTGTAAGCACACAGCAGCAGCATGTGGAATGATTTGCAATATTGCAGACAATGCCAAAGAATCTTATAAGGACAAAGTTGTTGTTTTCAAAGTGCCAACACCCTGATTTAATTCCACCATATCAAAACCTGTTGGCTTCTTGATTCAGGAATGTTCCTAAATAACTGTTTATACTCAAATTAGCAATTACTGCTGAAATCTGTGTACTTATATAGCCCCTATGACCTCAGTATCTGAGCACCTCACAAGCATCAAGTGAATTATCTTCCATGGCAATTCAAGTCCCCATATGGGTCATGTTTTGTGTGATGACTCTTGAATGGGACATATGTGGGGACTGAACCCAGGACCTCTGGCTCTAAGAAGCATGAGCTTGTCCTGCTTCAGGTAAACAACCACATCTATTGGCTTGAAGGCAATAACACACTCATAGATCTGTTTCCATTGTCCAACCACTAGAGGGGGAGAAATCCTCACCCTGATAATAATTGCATTTCCATCTGAGGTGCTCAGTGGCACCACACAGTAGGGAGGTGTTATCCACATGTTAGTGATGGGGAAACAGGTGCAGAGCAGATGTGACTCACCCATGCTCAAGCAGTCAGTCAGCGAGAAGGCCAAGAAGAGGAACAGATCCCTGCCTCGTGCTTTAATCCCAAGACAGTCCTCCCTCCTGGGTGTTAAAATCTAAATCCATGTGGTCTGTTTCCTACCATAGGTGATTAACGCTGCGGTTCAGCTGCTTTCGAACCCACCACTCCTTCCACCTCCTGACGATGCCAACATCTGATGCCATTTCTGATACCTGAACTATCAGGACGAGTGTTAGGCAGAAACTGATGAGATCCCATTCCTCCCTGGTCTGGCTGAGTGGCTTTGCTGCAAGGATTCCATGGCAGAGGCGTGGGAGGCCATTCTGGTGTCCTGTTCACCTCGCTTGGTTGGGTCTCTCTGGAGTTCTGCACAGCCTTCTTCAGTCCCGACTAACCTAAGTAATTTTGCATCAGCTGCAGATTTTACCACCTCATTGCTCAGCCCCCTTTCCAGATATTCATAGATATGAGGACCAGAAGGGACCATTATGATCATCTGGTCTGCCGTCCTGCATAACACGGGCTTGGATCCTCACCCAATAGTTTCTGCAGCAAGACCATATCACTTCGGTTTGAGCTGCGGCATATATCTTACAAAGACATCCCGTCTTGATTTAAAGACTTGACATGATGGAGAATCCACCACAACCCTTTGTAAGTCGTACCGGTGGTTAATTGCCCTCACTGTTCAAAACATGTGCCTTATTTCTAGTGGTAATGGAGCTGCAGGGTGTGCCATCGTTAACCTTTTGCCATGTTGAACATGGATCACTTCTTCCTGCTCTTTGTTCTCTGCCTCTTGCCCACTTTCATAGACTCATTCTAATCCCTGACTATGCATTTGCCCCTCTCTCTCCATGACTACAGAGGGCTTGTCTGGGAAATTGACTGGCATAGGTATAGCAGAATAAGGGCTTGTCTACACTACCGCGCGGGGTCGATCTAAGATACGCAACTTCAGTTACGTGAATAACGTAGCTGAAGTCGACATATTTAGATCTACTCACCGCGGTGTCTTCACTGAGGTAAGTCGACAGCTGATGCTCTCCCGTTGACTCTGCTTTCGCCTCTCGCCCTGGTGGAGTACCAGAGTCGACGGGAGAGTGCTCAGCGGTCGATTTATCGCGTCTAGACTAAACGCGATAAATCAACCCCTGCTGGATCGATCGCTGCCCGCCGATCCAGCGGGTAGTGTAGACAAGCCCTAAAGTGACAATACTGAGCAAAACTTATTCTGCTATAGCTATGCTGGTTGTTTTCCCTGTGTAGACAAGTTTCCTGAATAGGGGTGTTGAAGGAGAGGACTGAGGTGCTTTAGCAGGGCTCTGGAGTCTTTGCACAATGTCCATTTCTCGCTATTTTCTTAAATGCGAAGATTTACTTTCACTTAAAGGAGAAAATTCACATGATATTTTTTTTTTTTTTAAAGATAATGAATAGTATGGAACGGGAATGTCTAGAACTGTTTGGAATGCATCTCGAAAAGGGCTGTCTGTGGGGTTCATCGGGTTTGGTAAACACAGATGCTGCCTACCAGCCTGTGGAAATTGAGAACTAATCCTTCTCCCTGCACCAGAAGTGGGATCTGCTGACCAGTGGCCATGCTCCGTTTCACCCTGGAGATCAAATACCGTTTGCCAAGGGAGGCAGTTCTTGCGTGAAATTAAATAAGTGTGTACATAGCCCCTAGTTTTAAATCATATTTCCGACAAATTAAAAAAGCAAAACCCTGTAACCAGCTTAAAGGGACCATTGGTGTGGTTGGTGCTAATTAGATCTTTCCTTCTGTTCCTTATATTTGTTTGTAGAATCTGTAATTCTTTAGGGGAATGTGTTTTCTCCTCTCTCTCTAACCAAGTGAGATGTACTGTTAATAATAACGTGCACGTACATGGTACTTTTCATCCATAGACCTAGGAAGTTAAGTATCATTACCCCTGTTTACATATGGGGACACTGAAGGGTGGAGAGGTTATGTGACTTGGCCAAGCTCACATGGGGAGTCAGTGCCAAAGATCTGCTGTTTCCCAGTCCCTTACCCCATTTCCTGGACTGTACGCCTATAGCAGCATGCACTGTAGAGACCAATCCTGCACTGGCCAGGAGATGGACTAGACCAACAGCAAAATACTCTGGTTATGGGGCTCCAGCAGGTGCCTGAAAACTGAAGAAAGGAGTCCTACCTCTGCCCCATCCCATAGCAGCCCCAGCCCCTTCTAGCCCACCCCACCAGCCAGCATAACCCCCTCCCCACAGCATTGCCAGCTTTCTATCCAGGACCCAAAATCTCCCACTGTTTCTTCTCCCCAACCCAATTCGCCTAGCTCTTTGAAGTGGCAAAGGACTGTGGGACATAGTAAGTTGCAAGGCAGTTATTTAGGTCATGAACCAAAAACGGATGAGAAGCACCAGGCTTGATAGCCCCGTAGGCCCTTCTGCTGTCTAACCTCCTCGAACGAGCGGCTCCTCGGCGCTGAATGGCATGCACCAGAGTGGCTGAGCCCCGTGTAACAGGCGTGGAATAAACCTGCTTTGCGGCTGCTTAGCATGATCCACAGGGTCTTGTGTTTGTCTTGTCAGGCGCAGGGTGGTACCTGGAGCTAGTGTTGAATTTCAGCTGTCTGAGCTACTGCTGCTCTTTCATGTAGTCAGATCTCCCGATGTGGGATGTGGGGTCAGTTCCTTCTTGATTTGCCAACCCATCCCGGGGCAGCAGCCCTCTCCCCACGGCACAATTCCAACACTACCTAGAGCTAGCAATGGGTGAACCTCAAAAACGTGCCTCAGCGAGGCAACCAAAGTAACCATCTTACAATGATTTAGCTGTTTGCATCCCACACGTGGGACCCACTTCTTCCACCACTGACACGCAGCTATTCCCAGGCTGGCATCTCCTTTGATAGTTTGTATCGTCCCCGATCAGCATAAGCAAGGCTGTGATTTGGCTACAGGCTGTTCAATTTCCATGCAGCAGAAGCCCTACCCAGGATCACTGAACACGTCACCCCAATCTTGCCCCTTATCAGCCATTCACTCAGGTGACATCCCCATGAAACCGGGTCCAAAGAACAAGCCGATTTTTTCTCCACGGAGCTGCTGTGATCTGGGTTCAAACGCCTGCCTGTGTCTGTTCCTCTTCCACCCTTCGCCCCAAAGGAGCAGGCGGGTGCCGGTAAAGGAACAAGCTTATTCCCACTGCACAGCCATCAAAAGCCTGGCTTCTGGATTGTGCAAACCTGGAAAGGAGCAGGGAACAAGGAAAGGCAGCAGGAGCAAAACAGCGTCTGAATGGGCTGCGCAGGCGTTCTTCCTCGGTCCCAGACCTCGAGGGAACTACTGTATTATCCAGTTATTAAGGGATAAGTATGTCTCTGTGAGTACCACTGCTTGAGAACAGTCAGACCCCCATTACCTATGCTGAACGTGGGTGAAAAGAAGAGCTTGTTCACCCAACTTCATGGCACTCAGGTCTCAGCATGGACATGGACAACTGGAGGGTAAGGAGGGCACTGGGCCCCTCAAAAAAAGTAGGGATTGCATTGATAAGTAAAGAGAATAGAAGTGCATTTATCTCACTTCAGTGTTGTTTGCAGTGTTGTTTGCAGTGTCGTTGTAGCCGTGTCGGTCCCAGGATAGTAGAGAGACTAGGTGGATGAGGTCGTATCTTTTTTTGGGCCAACTTCTGTTGGTGAAGGAGACCGGCTTTGGAGCCACATAGAGCTCTAGAAGCACTTTTGGGTGTCTTTTTCACCAGCTGAAGTTGGTTCTTACCTCGTCCACCTGGTCGCTCTTCATTCAAAGTGGGCAGATTTAGTTGTGGTACAAAACTTCATTAGAGCAAAATAGTCCAGACCTGCTATTATGATTATTAGTTAACTCTAGCCCCCTGCCAAACAAAGAAAGTTGTCTGTGTCCCTGTGTAGCTGGGACATGATTGAGGTAAACACATCTCAAGGGCAGACTGCAGGAGCAGGCCACGCAGCTGTTCTGAAGGGGAGCAAGCCTATACCGTGGACTATAGACTACACCAAGACTATACCGTGGTCACCTGCAAACAAGGGTTAACTCCAGCTTCCCCCTGCCCTTGCACAGGTGCTGGAGGGAAGATAATATGGCAAAGTTGGAGACTGCTGGCCAATCAGGTTCCTCAGCAGGCAAGCAAGAAACAGGGTTGCCAGGAGTCTGGTTTTTCTGGGACGCCCGGTTGAAAAGGACCCTGGCGGCTCCGGTCAGCACCGGTGACTGGGCTGCTAAAAGTCCGATTGGCCACAGTAGCCAGCTCCGCATGGCTCTTGGAAGTGACCAGCATGTCCCTCCGGCTCCTGGGTGGCCAGGGACACGCTGCCTCTGCCCTGAGAACTGCAGCCAATGGGAGCTGTGGGGGTGGCGGCTGCAGATGGGAGCAGCGCACAAGCCCCTGGCTGCCCCTGCGCCTAGGAGCCAGGGGGACATGCCGGCTGCTTCCTGAGAGCCGCTTGAGGTAAGTGCCGCCCGGAGCCTGCACCCTGTACCCCCTCCTGCACCCTAACTCCCTCCCAGAGCCCTCACCCCCTCTCACAACCCAGCCCCCTGCCCCAGCCCGGAGCCCTCTCCCACACTCCAAAACCCTCATCTCCAGCCCTAGCCTGGACCCCCCTCCGACAGCCTGAACCCCTCATTTCTGGCCCCACCCTGGAGCCAGAGGGACATGCCAGCTGCTTCCCGAGAGCTGCCTGAGGTAAGTGCTGCTGCCCGGAGTCCGCACCCCGTACATTCTCCCGCACCCAAACTCCCTCTCAGAGCCCGTAACCCCTCCCACACCCCAACCCCCTGCCCCAGCCTGGAGCCCTGTCCCATACTCCAAACCCCTTGGCCCCACCTCCCAGCCCCACCTGCACCCCAAACCCCTCATCCCCGGCCCCACCCCAGAGCCCGCACCCCCAGATGGAGCCAGCACCCCATCTGGCACCTCAACCCCCTGCCCCAGTCCAGTGAAAATGAGCGAGTGAACAAGGGTGGGGGAGAGCGAGTGACAGAGGGAGGGGGATGGAGTGAGTGGGGCGTGGGGCCTCAGGGAAGGGGCGGGGCAGGGACAGAGCAAGGGTGTTCGGTTTTCTGCAATCAGAAAGTTGGCAACCCTGGCAAGAAACTCTGTAAAAGTGACTTCTTGGAGAGTGGTAGAGGCGGCTCTGGAATAGGGAGGTGCTTGTGCCCAGTTGCTACAGGGCTAAGGTAGCGGCCTAGGCCGGGGATTTTCTGCTTTGGTTTTCTGGCAGTGGGAGGTCAGTTGGTTGGAAGGCTTGTGCTCTCAAAGAGGAGTGGGGCTCGTCCTGTTCTAATTGCAGTCAGTGGGAATGTCATGATTAACTGCCAGGGAAGCAAGACCAGGCCTGTAAGAGACCCTTCTTTGAGCAAAGGTGGGGTCAATGAGGGGGAGGGATAGCTCAGTGGTTTGAGCATTGGCCTGTTAAACCTAGGGTTGTGAGTTCAATCCTTAAGGGGGCAATTTGGGGATTGGTCCTGCTTTGAGCAGGGGGTTGGACTAGATGACCTCCTGAGATCACTTCCAACTCTATGATTCTATGAAGGGGAATGGGCTTTGCTGAAAGCAGCAGCAGAAAGTGTGAATGTAGCATACAAGTTAGAGGCTGATTGGATTTTTCTAAAGTGCCCAGAGATTGGGTGCTTGACTTGAGACTCCTCAAAAAGGGCCCTGGTTTTCAGAAGGTGGATGCTCTGCACTTCTTGACAATCTGGCCCCAGAGCTCCCAGAGTGCTCCTCTCCTGTGGAGAATGATGGGAGCTGTTGGATTCTGAACTCTTCCCAAAATCTGGCCTGAGAGGGGAGCCATGACAGATGCCGCCCCGAGGAAGCATGTTACAGCAGGGCTTGTCTGCAACCATGTTTAATCATGGTTCTCTTTTGTGGTGTAGATGGGACATTCTCTTCCTCCTCTTTCATCTTGCTCCTGTTCCACGTAGCTTGCCGTACCTCATTGCCATCAGGCAAGTTGAGCCTTAGGGGTGGAGGCCATCAGAGACGGCTCATAATAGAAAACCTGTCAGACCTGAATGTGGGACTAACTGCGTTCAGTTCTGGGCTTGGTATTAGCAAAAAGATATCGCCAGCGTGGAGGTGGTGGTGGTGGTGGTGGTGGTGGTGGGGGGGGTTTGAGAGAAAGAGCAACCAAAATGCTCAGGGAGCTGGTGGGATTGGCTTTGAGAAGAGTCAGATGTGAATAGTTTGACCAAATGGTGGCTAAGAAGGACGTAACTGCCTATGAATGTAGGAAGAGTGTTCACACCAAGGAAGGGAAAGAATTATTCAGAGCACTGCAAGGGTGAATATATAAGAGAAATGAAATGGGGAGGGAAAATCTTCCTGAGATTATGGTGCAGGAGCAGCAGAAGCACCCTAAAAGTGTGGGGTGGGGGCATGAACTGTGGCCCTACCCCCACCCTGCCCCTTCTCCCTGAGCCCCCACCCTCGTGCTGCCCCTTCTCCCCAAGCCCCCGCTTTTGCTCCGCCCCTTCCCTCAAGACTCCGCCCCCACATCGCCTCTTCCCTCAAGGCCTCGCTCCCGTGCCACCTCTTCCCCTCAAGACCTCCCTGCTTGGTCCTCTCTGTCTGCTTTCCCCCATTGCTTGCCCTTACAGCCAGTAAAAAGTGGGAGGGCCATGGCCCCTGGACCCCCTGTTCCGGCACCCCTGGTATGATGTACTAGGTCCTGCAACTGTCTGTCATGGGAAGTGATGGAAGCTCCATTCCTTGAGACAGCTTCCATTAGACAAAGCACTGGAAAATACAGCGTAAAAGACAATCCTGTGCTGATCAGGGAGATAGTTCTATTGTCTCTGTCCCCTGTAGCTTTGATTCAGTGGGGCCTTGTCACTAGCAACGCCAGGGCTCGAAACACGGCTTAAACCTCCTGGGCATCACCCAAAATGGGGCCTGATATTGCACAATCACAGGTATAAAGGGGCCAAATGCTGCTCAGAGGGAACACACTGGTGTGAATCATGAGTGACTACTGGTACATTAGGTGTTATGCCTGTGGGCTGGGGTGCCTGGAAACAATGTGCCTTGATTATAACTGGCTTAGTGATCATTGCTTGTTGTCTTAAGCTCTTGCTGCTGTACAGGGCCACGTCCCAATACAAGGCCCGGTGGGAGTATTTCTGTTGACTTCATCGGGCATCGGATCAGGCTTAAAATGGAGGACACTTCATGCCCCAAAGATCTTAGTGTGAGAGGAACTGGAGAAGGCCGGGTGTAATGGGAAGTTCAGGGACGTGTGTTATAACTTTTTTTTTTTTTAATTCACTCTTTTATGAGCCTGGCAGGAGAAGTGAGTCTTAATGAGGAACTCCAGTGCAGAGAGAGCGGGATGGCCCGGCAAATGGCAGGGTATCCAGGAGTAACAGCCTGTGGTGGAAGCCTGCGCTGAAATCCCCAGGGTTGGTCCTGGCTGATGGAATCCTAGGCAGAAGGGCCTGAAGAAGGAGGTGGCTTTGACCAGGGGGTTGGACTAGATGACCTCCTGAGGTCTCTTCCAACCCTAATCTTCTATGATTCTATGAGGTGGAAAGGCAAAGAGAAGGGACTGATGGAAAGAAGGTGACCAGGGCATCGAGGCAGGTGTCGTTTGTAGGAGTGGGGAGGAAACGCAATCAGAGATGGAGGTGGGGGGTGATTTGTGAAGGCCCTGAAGAGCAGGACAAGAAGGGTAAAGCTGATGGGGAAGCTGTCGGAAGGATGCATGAGGGAAGTGATGTGCACTGAAAGACCAGCAGGGAAGGTAATTTTAGAGGCTGCGTTTTGGACAAAGAGGAGGAAGGCTGTGATATTGGGAGTAGGCTACAGGGATGAAGGATGTGAGGTGATCAGGGTGAGCATGCTCGCTGTCAGGGCAGAAAGGAATCTAGCATGTAAATCGCTCCTCGGGGCATGGGAGCTGCTGACGGCACAGTCACTGTGTTTCAGACCATATGGTAGCACCAGGGGCGGATTAATCATTTTGCCACCCCTAGGCCCGGAAATAATTGCCGCCCCTGGCCCTGCCCCGACTCCACCCCTTCCCCAAAGTTCCACCCTAACTCCGCCCCCTCCCTGCCCCTATTGGCTCCTTTCCCCAAATCCCCGCCCCGCCTCTTCCCCAGCACGCCGCGTTCCCCCTCCTCCCCCCTCCCTCTCTGACCAGCGAAACAGCTGCGGAGAAGTTCCCCTGCTCCAGCTGCCTCCTCCGCGAGCGCGCCNCACACAGCACCTTCTGAATCGGTCCCCAGAATCACCGATCCCAGCAGAATGCTACTGAGTCCGTGTGAGGTTGCTTGGCTCTGTTTAGTTCATTGAGCCAATACAACAGGCCCCTGCAGTCTCCTTGCCAGGCAATACATGTGCATGAAAAGGTCAAGAAAACATGGCCAGCGTTTCCCTTGTGGCATCTTTCCAGACAGAGACGTGTATGTGCCCCAGCTTGCAGGGGTTTGGCAAACTCTCTCTGCATTCATCTGATGAATGATTTTGCGGTGCCAAGCCATTCTGCTAAATGGTAATCCTGAACTCTACAAAATCAGAAGTCTTTCCTCTCCGAGAAGGTCAGTGTTAAGGCAGGGGACGATTGCACATGAAGGATCCTCTTTGTTTTCCCGCTCTTATTTTCTCTTGATTGCTTTAAAATATTGCTGATTGCTGGAGTATCTGACGAGCCACTCTTGGAAACATACCAAACATGCTTCAGCTGAGTTTGTTTTTGTGACTTGCAGTTGGGTGTTTTGACAAGTTTGAAGCACCAGCTTCCCCTCCCCCTTAGAATGTGGCGGGAGCCAGGTGGCTCAGGGCTCTGGTAATGAGGTAATGAGATAATGAGTCTTTCGGCTCAAGATCATCACTTGGAATCTGCACGGGTCAGATCTGGCTGGTGGGAAATGAGTGCGTGCTTCCAGTCCAGTTCCTTGTGGACAGATTGTTCACATCGCAAGTGACCATATGTCCTGATGGCATAGGGTGACCAGATAGCAAGTGTAAAAAATCGGGATGTGGTTGGGGGGGGTAATAGGAGCCTATATAAGAAAAAGCCCTCAAAATCGGGACTGTCCCTATAAAATCGGGACATCTGGTCACCCTATGATGGCACGAACTGGCCACTTTGTTACCAGGGTATGTCTACACATGGATAAAAGACCCATGGCTGGCCCGGGTCAGCTGGTGTGGGCTTGCGGGGCTAAAAATCGCTGTGTAGACTCTTGGGCTGGAGCCTGAACTCTGGGACCCTCTGCCCTCGCAGGGTCCCAGAACTCAGAGTCCAGTTCGAGCCCGAATGTCTGAACCCAGGCCTTGCAAGCCCGAGTCAGCTGACCCAGACCAGCCGCAGGTTTTGTATCCCTCTGTAGATATACCTCTGGAGGCCAAGGAGCAAATGGGCTATGCACATTGAACTTCCATCTCCCCCCACATTAGGGCATGTGAGTTGTAAACCATGCGGTGCCCATTCCATAGGCAGAGGACTTCAGCTGCAAGGCCGTCGATCTGGCATCTTTCACCAGCACCAAAACAAAATGAGACTGATCTATAAACCTTAAGGGAAACTTAATCCTCCCACTGCTTGTGTCTCATACACCTGTTGTGTGTTGCCATAATCTACAGGGTGAGCTCTTTGGGACTGAGTGTCTTTGAACTGCCTGTGGGTCTGGCGCTTAGCACAATGGGACCCTGACCCTTGGTTGGCACCGCGACACACTACTGCAATACACATTAATGATACTAGAGGCCATTTCATGAAAGGCACTAGATCAGGGGTAGGCAACCTATGGCGAGCTGATTTTCAGTGGCACTCACACTGCCCGGGTTCTGGCCACCGGTCCAGGGGCTCTGCATTTTAATTTAATTTTAAATGAAGCTTCTTAAACATTTTAAAAACCTTATTTACTTTACATACAACAATAGTTTAGTTATATATTATAGACTTCTAGAAAGAGACCTTCTAAAAACATTAAAATGTATGACTGGCACGTGAAACCTTAAATTAGAGTGAATAAATGAAGACTCGGCACACCACTTCTGAAAGGTTGCCGACCCCTGCACTAGATCTTGTGTGGCTGTGTCAGGGCTGTCTTGTCTGGCTATTGAAAGACAAGAACTCAGACGTGCACATCCCAAGCCCAGATGGACCTGAACCAAACCCTTAGATCCAAACATCCCCCCCATCCCCTGACCGTGTGATAGTTCGGACCCACATCTGAAACCTGCCACTCGCACCCAGCTCTTGCGTAAAATGTATTTAGACTGAACAGCATCAGTTCATCGTGATTACCCGGTTCTGTAGATATCAGTAGATATAATTGTAGAATGCAGATACAATTGCAATTAGGTCTATTCAGTCTGATAACGATGCATTCAGGGATCCTGGATCCTTATATCATTCAATTTAGCTTCAATTGTTAAAACCAAATCTTGGTGTATGCTTTTACAGTAAAGTTTTTGATCTACAGGAAATCTTAATAGTGGCCTAAAACGCCAGCATAATCCGAAAGAGCCTGGCCTTTTTGATCAAAATGTACCCCAAACATCTAATGCTGGGGGTGTTTTTAATGGGATGGGGAAAACCTCTCCCCAAGGCGTTTCCCTTTAGCCCTTCAGTATGGCGTGATGCGCAGCTGTTCTCTCTCCAGGAGCAATGGGAAGGAATGGTGTCTCAGTCATACATATAGTAAGAGACCGTGCTTAGTGGATGTCGTTTGGGGTTTAATTACCTTTATTAATATGAGAATTATTTCAGGCTCATTAACAAAAGATTGTCCACACTACCAAACACTAGGCAAAATATGTTAAACATATAACCAGGTCCTGCCTCAAAGAGTTTAAAATCTAAGGCCCTGATGCTGCAAACATTTATGCACATGCTTAACTTTAAGTCCAAGTGCTTGCAGAACTGGGTCCTTAAGGCATGAGTAGCTACAATCCTGCAGGGTACAGAGTCCTGGGCAGGCAAAGTGGTGGGTGTACAGGGACTGGAGCTGGAAGGGAACATGGAATAGCCGGGTGTTTGAAAGGTTATTGAAGGGAGATATATAGGCATGGGGTGCCTGTTACTCAAGGAGGCTGGTCTAAGCATCTGGGGGAGTGTGAAAGGCGGTCCAAATATAGGAACAGGAAGAGTAGATAGAAGGAAAGTTTGGACAAAGAAATGAACTGGGGGTGGGCAGCATCTAAGGACAGATCAGAGCTGAGAAGTAGGGAGGACTGGACTTTAAGTGTGAACGCCCCTCAATGAACCGGGCCAGATTCTGAGCTGTGGTTGTACAGCAGATGGTGCAAGTGAGAAAACAATGAGTGGGGCAAAGGTGGCTTTTGAACCCCTGTTCCTGGAGCCAGCCTCATGCCAGGCCAGGCCCAGCTCAAGCTAGAGCAGTCCCCACTGGTCAGCTAAGTCTTTGTATTTCTAGCTTCAAAATTAGTTAGTTCAGCTGCAAATATACCTTATTCCTTAATGGAATGCCCTACATACTTATTGCCTGTCCGATGGGATGGCCAATGGAATGAAGCAGATATGTGGACCATCCATCCACTTCCACTATCATGCTTACTGCTGCCTCTTGCTCTGGCCAGCAACTGAACTGTGAAAATTAAGAGGCCTCATTCTCTTTGACTATGCAAGAGGCTATCATATGTATGCTTGCCATCTATTATTCAGGTGCTAGATGTTGCTGTGTGCTTTATAGAATTTCAAGCTGGGTGTGGTCCCTGGTAAACAAGAGGAGACAAAGCTGGAATTTGAGCTGTGTACAAGTCTGTTCCTGCATATGTAGTTGTAGTTGCTTTCTTTAATAAACGCATACGAAGACTGACTGTGAGTCTAGACGATGACAGGAGTAAGACACTCCACCTTCCACCGCACAGCTGCTTAGGGCCTACCTGTGATCCAAGAATCTCTAATGCCAGCTGGCTTGGGGTGCAGAGGGCTCTCATGAGTCTGGTGTGTACATTCTAGTTTACCAAAGAATGTCATGTGAGGTCTCAAAGGAAAGCTGGTGGCATGCTGGTCATTGACATCACTGTGAAATGTATGTACAGATACTATGTAAGGAGTTCTGCATATACACTGAAAATATGTTTTGAAAGTCTGTATCAAGGTATTAGTCACCAGCAAAGGTGAAAAACAGGTTTTCCTCCAAGCAGGAGGTAAGAAACTGCATCTTTCTATAAGGATGTATATTAAGCATTGTAAGCTAGGACTATGGATGTCCATTTACATACAAAGACAAATGTTAATGAAGAGATGTGAAGGCAACAGGAAAGGAGCACACAGGAAAACACAGGAGGTTATCCCATCTCTGCATAAAGACAATGAATTTTGGGAGTATTTCCAGAAGGCCAAAAAAACCCACCTCGGTATCCTGCACCGAGGAAGTAAACAGCATGCTTGCATTCATAAAAACGGGGTCTCAGCCAACCTTATTTGAAAATGCTGCAGTGGACTTTGGGTGAGATAAACTTCTCTGGACAGCAGGTTCACCTGTTAGTTAAGTTTAGTCTCTAGAAAGCGTATTATGATTTTGTTTTATATGTAACCTTTTGTGTATCTTTACTACCTCCGTGCTGTGATGTTAAGGAAAGTGCTGGTCCTGAGTTGAATCTTACAAGCTGGTGCACTCTGTTTCTTTGGGAACAGCAGACCCGGTAATTCTGCGAGTAGCCAGCGTCAGGGACTGGATATCACAGGGGAACACTTCAAAGGGACTCAGTGACTGGGCTGCACCTATTGTTAAACTGCAAGGCAAAGTAAGGGCCGGCCTAGCCCAGAGGAGGTTGCTTGGGTGGCTCACAGGCTGGTGGTGTTAGGGAACTGACACCCAGCCAAGCACAAGCAAGACTCCCTCCCGCTGCAGGCAGGGGGTAACATGGTGAGTCAATCCTGGGTACCCCAAGAACCAGTCACACTACCTAGCACAGCATGGTACAGCAGAGGCTGCCCACTCAATATTCCTCTCCAAGAACAAGTGGGCACACAGGGGGCAGGAAGGGTTGGGGTGTAGGCAATGCCATGATTCTGCTTGCACCATGTACCTGCCATCTGAGCTTCCTGGGTATTGGGGACAGAAGGGGTGTGTGTGGAATATATAAGACGGATGCAGCATACATCAGCCCAGTGGAAAAGGGGCACTCTCAGAGCACTTGGGCTGAAAGTTAAGCATGTGCATTAGTGTTTGCAGCACCAGGGCCTTAGATTTTAAACTCTTTGAGGCAGGGCCTGGTTATATGTTTAACATATTTTGCCTACTGTTTGGTAGTGTGGATAATCTTTTATTAATGAGCCTAAAATAACTCTATGATATTAATAAAGGTAATTAAACCCCAAACGACATCCACTAAGGACTGTCTCTTACTATGTGTATGGTCCGCACCTCTCACAGTGGGACCAAGTTTCGCTATATGTATGCATGCTGCTGTAATACCAATCATTAGACCTGTGCCCATGGCTGGAGTGGGATTAGCATTGTCTGAATGGGTAAAGTTAGGGCTCCTCGGTTACCTTCCTAGGTTTGGGCGAAGCCTCAGTTTTCCCCTCTGTGAAATGGGGACAGTGTTAACTGACCTCAAAGGGGGTGTTGAGACTTATTTTGTCCATGGTTACAAAGCCCTTCAGCCCCATGGATTGAGACACGCAGTGCAAAGGGCTATTCCGTTTGCTTTCAGTGCCTGACCAGGTGCTTCTCAGGGTGTATCCTACCCCATCCCCAACTCGTGCAGCACGGAAGCAGTGTCAGGTTGTGACTGCGCGAGATGGAATCTGCCCCTCGAGCTGAGGCTAATACTAATCATCCCCAATTGCTAGAAATAGCCCATTCTCCCTGCAAGAGGCCTACAGCCAGTGAGGCAATGATCCCCCCCCCACCCCGCCCCAAGACCTTGTGGGATCAGGCCCGAAGTGCTGCTGGGAAGCCTGCTGCTGCCTTCCCTTTCCCTCTGCCCCCTTGTAACCTAACCTGTCCCCACTGCCCCATTTCCCTCCCTTCCCTGCAGGTGTTCAGGCCTGGCGCTCTGTTGTGCAGGGAGCCCTGGCCCTGACAGTCCTGCTGCGTGCAGCTATTTTATTTATTTATTATTATGAGGTAGCTCTCTCCCCCCCCCCCCCCCCCCCCCCCCCCNCTCTGCGTGCAAATATAAATCTCTCCACGGCTCTTCAAAGCCTCGTGTTACAATGCAATGAGCCCTGTGGTGGAAAAACTCGTACCGAAATGTAGCGAAGGATTGGCCGAGATAAGTGGAAAGGGATGGGGGGGTGGGGGAAATCTGCAGCCCTTGGGGTCTGGCACTTTCACTTTCTTCCCAAGTTGTCGGTTTGTGGCACGCACCGTGCTAAGGTGAGTGCTGGGGGGGGAAGCGCCCGGGCTTGCCTGTGGCAGCAGAGATGAGTTCTTTAAAGCCTGTGTCCCATTGGGATGCCGGAGGGGAGCGCATTAGCACTGATGGCGACTGGCAGTGTCTCTGGAGCAGTGTCTAATCGAAATGTTCTGTGCTGCAGGGCGGGGGCATGGTGTGCTTGTGCGGCCAGGGGGGTCGCCCCCTCCACTCCCCTCCCCTCCCAGACTTTTCACAGGCCTATATGCTCCAGGACATCTTCCACTTTTTGCCTCCCCCCCCTGCTTTGCAGGCTAAAATCTAATCGCGCCCCAGATGACTGAATTTCTGGCCGACCGAGAATGCTCGATGTGCTGTCCAACCCCCTCCCCTCCAAGTGATCCCAGGTGACGCCCCCGCTGCATGGACTGCGTGTCCAGAGTGTGGATCCTCCACTTCACCCCTGTGGAGAATTGCTGCCCCACGCTGCACGTGCTTTCTGGGCTCCCTGGGGGAGCGGTGGGAGGTGGGGAGGGTGCAGAGGGTTGAATTTGAGCCCAGGACGACCTCCCCTCGCTAGAACTAGGAGCTGGGTTTACTAGGCGTTGGTTCAGTTTCCAAACACGCCCAAGGTGCTGGTGAAATAACCGGTGTTGAAACCAAATCCTGGCTCAAAGTCACCATAGCCACATCCGAAGAAGTGGGTATTCACCCACGAAAGCTCATGCTGCGAAACGTCTGTTAGTCTATAAGGTGCCACAGGATTCTTTGCTGCTTTTACAGATCCAGACTAACACGGCGACCCCTCTGATACATAGCCACAGAGCAGCCCATAAGGCCACTGTTATTCTGATAGTCTCGTAGCGATCGAAATATTCCCTTCTGCACCGGCAACCACTCCGCCTGCAAAAGGGTGCACCCGTGATCCCCACAGCCCCCCTGTGCTCTCCACACGCAGATCGTGCTCGCCGCAAGGAGGGGTGCCTAGCAGGGTGGTTCTCACGTGGGTCATGAGATGCCTCCCCAGCACCCAGCTGGGATGTCATGCCTCCAGCAGGGCTGCTGGGATTCCTCTGCCGGGCCTCCAATGGGCTCCTGTTTCCGGGGAACCAGCGACTTCCTCTCATCCTTCACCCACCGAGCCACCCACAGCTTGGCCCCTGGGCGGGGGAGCAGACAGGTTCAGGGGCTTGCCATAGAGGGAATGGGAGCGGAGGTTAGTTAGAATGCAAGAACCTCTTGCTCTCATTCTTGTGCCGTGTCTACTAGACCTGGCTGCTGCTCATGCTCCTCTTGGCCAGAGGATGAGCAGGCAGCTGGCTGGGAAGCAGCTTGTCGCAGAGGAAGGATGGTCCAATGGTTAGAGCACTAGCCTAGGACTTGGGAAATCTGGCTTCAAGTCCCTGCCCTGCCACAGACTTGCCGTGTGACCCTGGGCAAGTCACTTTCTCGGTCTCCATCTGTGCAGTGGGGATAATGGCACGTCCCTACTTCGAAGGGGGGGGTTGCGAGCATAAACGCATTAAAGAGTGTGAGATGCTCAGGCACTATAGTAATGAAGTCTGTAGTGGCGCCTAAAATAGATCAATATATGCTATTCACTATCATCTCACTGGTACCATCTCCCCTGTCTGTCCATTGTATTCACCTATGCGCGTGTCATCTGCTTAGCCTGTACGCTCCTGGGGGTAAGAGCCATCTTTTTGTACAGCTCCTAGCACCTACGGGCCCTCAGTTGTGACTGGAACTCCTGGGTGCTACCATATAAAGGTAATAATAAGAACATAGCATAAGAACGGCCGTATTGGGTCAGACCAATGGTCCATCTGGCCCAGTATCCTGTCTTCCGACAGTGGCCAGTACCAGAGCTTCAGGGGTAGTGTTCAGAGCAGGGCAATTTTGGAGTGATCCACCTATCTTCCCCTCCTGGCAGTCAGAGGTTTAGGGTTGCCCCGAGCCTGGGGTTGCATCCCTGATCGTCCTGGCTAATAGCCATTGATGGACATGTCCTCCATGAACTTATCTAGTTCTTTTTTGAACCCAGTCATACTTTTGGCCTTCACAACATCCCCTGGCAATGAGTTCCACAGGTTAGTTGTGGGTTGTGTGAAAAAGTACTTCCTCTTATTTGAATTAAACCTGCTGCCTATTAATTTCATTAGGTAACACCTGTTTTTTCTGTTGTGGGAAAGGGTAAATAACACTTTTTTGTCCACACCATTCATGATTTTATAGACATCTATCGTGTCTCCCCTTCGCTGTCAGCTTTTCTAACCTTAACAGCCCTAATCTCTTTGTCTTTCCTCCCACAGAAGTGATTTCAAACCCTTGATCATCTTTGTTGCCCTTCTCTGAACCTTTTCCAGTTCCACTATATCCTTTTTGAGAGGGGAAACCAGAACTGGACACAGTATTCAGGGTGACAGGTTTCAGAGCAGCAGCCGTGTTAGTCTGTATCCGCAAAAAGAACAGGAGTACTTGTGGCACCTTAGAGACTAACAAATAGCTAATCTTAATTAATTAGCCTCTTAGAGTTGGTATGGCAACTTCCACCTTTTCATGTTCTCTGTATGTATAAATATCTTCTCACTGTATGTTCCAGTCTATGCATCCGAAGAAGTGGGCTGTAGCCCACGAAAGCTTATGCTCAAATAAATTTGTTAGTCTCTAAGGTGCCACACGTACTCCTGTTCTTTTTGTATTCATGGTGTGCACCATAGATTTATACAGTGGCATCATGATTTTCTGTCTTATTTTCTCTCTCTTTCCCAATAGTTCCTAACTATTTTTGACTGCACACTGAGCTGACATTTTCAGAGAACTATCTATGGTGACTCTCAGATCCCTTTCTTGAGTGACAACTGCTAATTCAGACCTCATCATTTTATATATATATAGTTATAATATATGGAGATATACCTATCTCATAGAACTGGAAGGGACCCTGAAGGGTCATTGAGTCCAGCCGCCTGCCTTCACTAGCAGGACCATTTTTGCCCCAGATCCCTAAGTGGCCCCCTCAAGGATTAAACTCACACCCCTGGGTTTAGCAGGCCAATGCTCAAACCACTGAGCTATCCCTCCCCCTGCTACTTATGCACTTATCCATGTTGAATTTCAGCTGCCATTGTGTTGCCCAGTCACCCAGTTTTGTGACGCCCCCCTGTAGCTCTTCGCAATCAGCTTTGGCTGTCACTATCTTGAATAATTTTGTATCCTCTGTAAACTTTACCCCGCCGCTGCCTTTTCCAGATCATTAATGAATATGTTGAACAGCACAGGTCCCAGTACAGTGACACAGCTAATTACCCCTTTCCAGGGGGGAAAACTGACCATTTATTCCTACCCTGTGTTTCCTGTCTTTTAACCTTTCGATAAAAACCTAATGACTAGATGACGGTGGGACCGATTCTCCACTGACTTGTGCCTTGCTTCGCTATTTGCATTAGTGCTAAGTGGGTGTAAAACATTGCCAACCCAGAGTGGGAGCATGTTATGCCCAGTTTGCACTGGTATAAAAGGTAACACACGGTATTGGCAGAACGGGTCCATCATGTTTAAACGGGGATGAGAACTGATTATTTTTTGTACATATTTATGCATTGCTGGGCAGCCCAAAAAGCGCCAGCGCTGTGCACGAGAGCTAAGAAATGAAATTGACGATGAGCAAAATCCAAGCAGCAAATGGACAAAGAGCATCAAAGTGGGAAAGTGCATCAGCTTTCGAAAAGACCCTTTCTGGTTCAAAATAAACGTGACTTTTGTGTTGTTTGGCCTTTAAGTAGGAAAGAAAAGCAAATGTACAGCTCAGCGAGGTGAGGATTAGTGCTATCGCAGCCACGCCAAGAGACCACAGCCGAGGATCAGGCCCCCTCTCCACTCCTGCGGCCTTTATAAAACGGCACAGGACTCTTCCCGAATGTTATAACCGTCATGGAGAGTTGTGTAGCACTCAGAAATTTGCAGATCCCCCCCCCCCTTTGTGAATAACTTTATAACCCAACGTGGTTCAATGTATCCCTGTGTGCTAGTGTTTCTTGAGGCCCAATGAATGAAAACAAACTTGGGGTGAACTAGATACAATCAATCAGAGCAACCGTTGCAATGGCAAAAAAGGGAGATTATGGTAACATGCTGGCAAAGTATGTGGCACTTTGCCCTTTATTGCTGGTCCATTAGAGGAGAACAGCCCACTACTGCTGCCAGCTAATGGGGTTATTCGTTTAGCTCTGGCAGCGGACGTCTGTGGTTTCATAATATTCATTGAAGGGGCTGAGAGAAAAAGGAATTGGGGGGGAGGGATAGCTCAGTGGTTTGAGCATTGGCCTGCTAAACTCAGGGTTGTGAGTTCAATCCTTGAGGGGGGCCACTTAGGGATCTGGGGCAAAAATCAGTACTTGGTCCTGCTAGTGAAGGCAGGGGGCTGGACTCAATGATCTTTCAGGGTCCCTTCCAGTTCTATGAGATAGGTATATCTCCATATTAAAAAAAAAAAAAGAATCTCCCACAGCTAGAGCAAAAAGGCAGAGCAGGATGTTGCATTGCTGAATATTAGAGGTGGCTTTGCCCAATAGCAGGGTCCCCCCCAATGTGTCGGTTCTTGGACTTCACCTGTTGGGAAACTTCCTTGTCCATAAGCTTCGGAACAGCCAAAGGTGCAGAAATGGGACTGATGCTTTTGTCTCAGCTGGTAGGAGCCTTGCTGAGCTTGTCTCAGCTAGGAGCCGCTACTCACTCGCAGCTGGGATAAGAGGAGCGGAATAACAGTGGGCTACTCGAAAGGGGATCTCTTGCTCAGAGCAGCCGTGATGGAGTGGAATCCACTGGGCTGGGGAGAGCGCCCCCTCCCCCTGAACGGAGAACCCTATAAATCCCCCGTTAGTGAGCAGCTGACACATTCTCATGGGCCTCATTGAAATGCTAATGCAGCTGCTTTTCCCATGTTTTCTGACGTCCCTGGGGAGACAATAGCTGTGGGGTCTCACCCTCAAGTTCACGGGACAGGGAGGCTGCCAGCCCTCCTGGATCACTACCTCCGAACAATGCAGGCACCTTCAGATGGGTGCCGGAGCAGAAAATAGGCCTCCTCATTCAGTGCTTACTTCATCTTCCTTTATTGACCGGCCTCCTCCCGTCTAAACAGTACCAGGCAGCGCAGCCCCTTTAAATCAGGGAATCAATGGCATTTAAAAAACCCCACATCCTTTCTCCAAGTCCTCGCTCCGAGAGAAAGGGAATCAGCCCTTCTGCAAGGGGCAGCCCTTTCTGGCTATTGCTAAATGGGCTCTGCTCCGGAACGTGTCTCTCGGTGGATATTACGCTCCTGAGAGACAGCTTCTAAGAATCCTTCCACTGCGTGGTGGTGGGGGAAGGCACTGGATTTGCATGCCTGGAGAGTGGGGGCCAAATCCTCCGCTGGAGCAAATTGGTGAAGCTGTTGAACTAGACGGAGCGATAAAGCAGCCGTGCAGGCTTCCTCCACCGACACGCCTCAGTCCAGTTACAGAGAGAGCACCCCGACAGGCAGTCGATTGGCCTGTTTAACCATTTGCCTCCTTGCTGAAACATAGCAGCAGCTGTGGTGGTGGCTTCTCTGACGTGGACGTCTGTGCAACTGACCATGGAGCTGGGAACCATCAGCTGCTCCCACTCAGCCCTAGTGGATATTGCACGAGAGCCCATCAGCTGGTCTCTAAGTGTCCCTTATAGCCTTTCTTGTGTGTCCTCCTTCCCTCTGTGACTTTCGGTTTGAGAAACGGTGAACCCGGGAAGCTGTAGCCCAGGGGTTCTCAAACTGGGGGACCCCTCAGGGGGTCGTGAGGTTATTACATGGGGGGTCGTGAGTTGTCAACCTCCACCCCAAATCCCGGTTTGCCTCCAGCAATTATAATGGTGTTAAATATATAAAAAAGTGTTTTTAATTTAGAAGGGGGGGTCGTACTCAGAGGCTTGCTATGTGAAAGGGGTCACCAGTACAAAAGTTTGAGAGCCACTGCTGTGACCCCATAGATGCGCTTTGTTCTGCACTGGAAGTCTCGTTGGCCAGGGGGACCAGTCAGCACCACTTGACAAACTTAGGTGAGAATCCCAGCTGAGAGGGGCCATTGGACGGCTGTTGGATGGTAACAATTTGGTCTTAGGCAAAATGTCAGTTATTTCCTCCTGTGACCATAGCTGGGTTAATTTGCCCCATGTGGGAATCTGTTTTTTTCCCCAGTGACACGATCGATCTGTTCTGCTACAAAAACATGTAACACGCTGCTGGGGAAGAGGATGCCCCTTCCTTTTTCTTCTAGGCTATGGTGGAAGGATGGTCCAGTGGTTGGGGCACTAGCCTGGGACTTAGGAGACCTGTGTTCAAGCCTCTGCCTTGCCACAGGTGACCTTGGGACAGACACTTTGTCTCCCTGTGCCTCAGTTTCCCCATCTGTAAAATGAGCATAATAGCATTTCTCTACCTCGCAGAAGTGTTATGGTGCTCTGACACTATGGTGATGATGGGGGGCCATATAAGTACCATAAATAGACTACGGGATCTACCACAATGAGTCTGCTTAAATGGCTGGCAGGATGGAGGGCCTCCTAGTGCATCATTCTGGTCCTTTACTTGGTGCGGATGCTATGGATTTACTTGTCCCCTCTGTAACTGAGATTCTCGAGGAAGCTGGGGTGAGCCTCCTGTTTCATCCTCGGATCAGAGATGGTTGCTGAGATGTGGCCTGCAGCCCTTTGGTGCATGAGAACATCCTTCCAATCAAATGTGCTGTCTGCCCGAGTGGAAGTGTAATCCCAAATCTGCCCTCGAGGCACCACATGCATCATCTTCCCCTTTCCTGCATTCCGCAGACCTGGGAAACCTTCCATCAGCTCCGAGGCTGGGGGATGGTGTTCGGAGACCTTTACGCCCCCAGCCCCTGCTTTCCCCTTCCAGCTTGGACCTTGCCCGTGCCAGAGCTCAGTTGCAAATACTATGCTTGAGTCGCATTAGCACCTGGCTTATACTAGCAAGAAAGCTGCTTATTTTGGGCCTGAGCCTGCAGATGTTTCCTAATCTGAGTAATCCTTATTCATGCAGTGTCGTTGTAGGCATGTTGGTCCCAGGATATTAGAGAGACAAGGTGGGTGAGGTCCAGGCATTGGGCCTAATTCTCCACTGCCTTGCGCTTATATCATTTGCACCTGTCCAAAGGGTATAAGATGCCACCACTCTGTTTTGGCAGCATTTCCACACCCACATTGCACAGCTGTGAATTGACTACACAAGGAAGGTGTCAAGCAGCAGCATACCAGACTCCTTGATTTCAATTAGACTGCTCAGCCAAGCGAGGGGCACAAGATGGCTCATTCAGGTTCACTAGCCCCACCCCTATTTACTCTAGCCTTGCTCACAAGTGCAGGGCTGTGCCCACTGAGTTGTTATGATGAGAGCTGGACCACAGGGTGTCAGCTTGTGTGTGGTGTGCCCTGCCTTTGATCTTGGCTGTTCTGGAGAATTTCGTTGTCTGTTGCTGGAATATGACATTTAAAGCTGTTCACAGAATGCTTGAGGATTTGAACTTGGGTGACAAACCCAATGCATATGAATCACATTTCCCCCTCTCTGCTATAGTCTATTTATTGCAGGTAGAGCTGTGACTTGCCAATGCTGGGTGTTCTGGCATGTTATACTAACACTCTTGTCAAATATGTGCCATGGCCCCCTTCTAGTGACTAGTCTATCGAGAGGATAACAGCCTACAACTGCTGCCAGTTAATGGAGTTACCGCTTTAGTTCTTGGGGTGCATTCAGATGCTGCTGCTGACCTGTGGTCGTGAGATTATTTCTTAACAAGTATGAACAATTTAATATATTGGTGGAAGGGCCAATCCTGCAGATAACACAGCAGAGAGAAGCCAGAGTCCGTTCAGACTGAGTTAATTTTTAGTTCATCAATAACTGTTTTGGGGTAGCTTTAATTATAGCCCTAGATGTGCCCAGTAGGTCCTGGGAGGAGCTACTCAATGGATTTCACAGAGGTTTGCAGCAGCCTTGGGATTTCTCAAGAATTTGCTATAGTGATGAAGGTGATCTCTGACCTCTTCCAGAATCGTTGCTGGCATGTCAGAGGTTAATCCCACTCCTAATCTCGTAGAGCTTGGTATCAGGATCTTTGGGCCAGACTGGTGGCTGGTGTAAACCAGCAGAACTTCGCTGAAGTAAGTGGAGCTATGCTGACATACACCAGGTTAGGACCTGGCCCTTTGAATTCTGAGCTGCTGATGTCTCTCACTTGCAGTTTAACCACACTGGCTGCTCACGGGCTATCAATTGATCCCAGGCACAGTTTACAGACTGTGAAAATGAATATGGTAATATTTATTTACAAACACCATTTCAATATCCTATTTGCAACACAGAGAAAAATCAATTACAATAAAAAATACATTTAAAACAGCCCTGTAAACTTTTGACCCTGCAATCTTGTTCCTATCATGCAAGAAAAACACATGCTTGACTCTAACCTAGGCCCCCTTCAACCCAACTAACCAGATATATCTCAAGGTTTTGGGATGATTTTAACAAGAACATTGTAGAAAAGTATGCCTGCCTCTGGAGGAGAAAAATTCTTAGCCTACACTTTCACATAAACATTTCAAAGTGAAATGGAAGAGCTGGAACATTCCTTCCAGTGAATTATGAACATGTGTGATTGGAAAAGCAGCAAACCCTTAAATACAAACTCACGCCCTGATCCTGTAAGCACACCTGGCGGTGCAATGATATATTTATTTGCTATATATTATTCAGCCCCTAGATGTCTCCCAGTGCTGTACGGAGTTCCAGTCAGGGGATGATCATTTTTTGTTTACCGGGAACAAAGCTGAGGCTTAAGTTGTGTGGAAGTTTGTTTATTTGTCTGAAGTTCCTAGTTACTTCCTATAATAAATGCTTCTTGCTTAAGAAAGACTGTGATTCCATTTGCCATGGTGGTGAGTAACTTGATGCATGTGTGAACAATTGCAAACGTAGGGCCTTAGCGTTTCTGAAAATAGGAAATAAGAAACACAAAAGACAATAAAAAAGAATCTGATGTCAGTAGGTTAGGGTGTGGTCAGTTTCAGACTTTGCTCCATTGAATCTTGTCCTTTATGGACAAACCTGGCAGATCTTTCTTTCTTATCCCAAAAATTGTTCCCCATAAAAAGAAAGAGACTTCCTAAAAATGCACACAATGGAGGAATGTTGATGAGTGCCGCTCAGTTTTTGGGGAAACCATAAATATAAAGGACCTGATTCTCCTTTCTCTGACACTGGAATTACAAAATGGCACTTCCCTTGACTTCAGTGGAGTTATAGTGCCCTAAAACTGGTATAACAGACCAGAGACTCAGACCCATATACTTTATGGGGCTTGCAATTGATTTGTTTAAGGGACTGTAAAAAAAAAATAAATTGCCCCAATATGTTGTTTAACGAGGATAATAAAAGATCAAGGAAATTGCTCAGATTCCATCTAAAATTCCGTGCCCCAATTGGCTTTCTTTAAAGCTTTTTGTAGCAGCTAACTGTCCTGCATTGCACTCTTTGAAATGGTGGCTGGTGGGAGCCTCCATCTTCAGACTGATGCTGTAGAGCCTGCTTTTCTGCTGTCCCATCATTTATTATTATTTAATATTTATACTGCAGGAGCATCGAGGGGCCTCAACCATTGTACCAAGCGCTGTGCAAGTGAATAGAAGGTGGGAGTCCCTCGTCCCTGCCCCAAATTGCTTATTGTCTAAAAGACAACAACTGATAGGTAGATGGGACAAGCAGGCCAGGTGGGAGAGAAAGACGATCAAACGTAATAGGATGTGTGTCGTTCTCAACCAATCAGGAGCTTTAATCTCTCGCCATTAGCAATTGGCAGGTTTCCATATGCGTTATGTTAAAACTGACCTGTGCTAAGTGATGGCATCTCCGGTCCTATAGGGACGTGGGCCAGAGTCCTCAAAGGTATTTAGGCACCTCATCCCCACTGACATCAACGCGCCTAAATATCTTGGTTTCTGTGGGAATCGTGACACTATATGGATTTGTTCCCCAGCAACATGGTGGCCCATATATCAGAGTGAGGCCTGGGGGCACACCCCTATGCAGAAGAATGAGGCTTTTGGGGTCAAGCAGAAACCTGTTTGATCCATTCCCTCTGCAGTTTTACTGGTGACTATTTCCTGGAATTTGCAGGAAGCTGAACAGCTCCCCATCCTTGTATTAGTGCCCCCCTCAGGATTGGTCCTGCTAGTGAAGGCAGGGGACTGGACTCGATGACCTTTCAAGGTCCCTTCCAGTTCTAGGAGATAGGTATATCTCCATATATTATTATTATTATCTGGGAATTTCATATGCAGCTGGAACCTAACCTCCTTGCAGATTTTGATGGTAGCAGTAAGGGTGGATGAGCAAAGACCCAACCCAGTTCTTGAGCCAAAGCAAACTTTTTTTGTTGAAATGTGAAAAAGTTCAGTTAAGCTTTGGTGTTTGAATTCTGGATACAGGCCCTGATCTGGGCTATAAAACTTGGCTCCATATCTATGAAGTAGTAGCACGGATAGCACGGCTTTTATCCAATCTGCAGGCTGCAGCTGGTAGGTTATTCGGGGTTATGTGCTCCTTCTTCTGAAGCACCTTGTACTGTCATTAGGATACCGGATTTTATGGACCACTAGACTGCTCTAGGGTGGCATTTGCTATGTTCCAGGGTTGAATTAAACCTCCAATCTATAAGCAGCACAAAGAGCTTAACCGAACTGCTCGGTTTCATTGTGAGTGTCCGCATTCACTCTGCTGGATTCAAATCTTAGAACAAAACCACATGAATTGAGCCCGACTCAAATGTCCGTCCAGACCCACAGGAACCGAAACCAGCAAGTTTGGCGCTGCTCTAGTTATTGCATCATAGACAAATTCATGGCAGACTGTAACTGCAGCCATGTCTACACTGCAGAGCCTACATAGACGCAGCCTAGTGTAGACGCTGCGTATGCCAACAAAAGGAGTTCTTCTGCCGACATAACACCACCACCTCCCTGAATGACGTTAGCCACGTTGACAGAAGAGTGCTTCTGTCAGCTAAATTGCGTTTACAGTGGGGGTTCTGCCGGCCTAGCTAACACTTCTAGCCAACCGCTCGCTATGCTGGCACAACTTTATCATGCAGACCAGGGGTGACAAATCATTCCTTAGTCGCTACCATATGGGCTGCCTCATCTTTCTGCTTCAGTGGCTTCACCGCTATAAAGAAACCTTACGGCCTGCCTTTATTTTTGCTTGCTGACTTCATTTGATGCCTCATGCTGCTTATTCAGTCCATTTTCCTCTTCTTCTTCCAGGCTGATTCCTGCTGTACAAAGCATAGATCCCAAAATGCTGTCCTGAGATACAGATCCTGTTTGGTGAGTGGCAGAGAAGGGGTTAACACCCCCCCCCCTCAGTCCAGAGGCTAACACTGGTGCATTTTTTCACCGCAGAGCTTATCAGGGAGCTGGGGAGGAAGGGAACGGGGCTGAGCTTGTCAGCTAGAGGGAGCTCGCTCTAGCCCAGGGGTCTCAAACACGCGGCCCGCGGAGCTCTTCCCTGCGGCCCGTCAAGCTCCCCCAGTTACTTCCTGTCGCCGCCTCACCCCCGCACCACTCCCCAAGTTATTTTCTGTGCCTGCTAAGCTCCCCGCGCGCTGCTCCCCAATGTTTGGGGCCGGGTCTCTCCCCCGGCCCCGCCTGCCGCCCCCACGCGCCCCTCTCGAGTGTCTCCCACCCCCCACTTGCTGCCCCCTCACCGCCCGGGAGCCTGCAGCTCACGCTGACTCTGCTCCGCTCTGCCGGCTTCCAGCATCACCTGCTGCCGCAGGGTCCTGGTGCCCCCCTTCACTAGGGCCAGGGCAGGCTGCCCTTCTGCCCTAGTCCTGAGCCTCTCCAATGCCCCAAACCCCTCATCCCCAGCCCCACAGCCCTCACCCCTGCACCCCCTCCTATCCCCAAACTCCGTCCCAGAGCCTGCACCCCCACCCCCTGCCGCAGCCTGGAGCCTGCACCGAGCACCCAAACTCCCTCCCAGAGCCTTAGGCAGGTGGGGGTGGAGTTTGGGGGGGGGCAGGTTCTACAAACCTGCCACCCCTGGAAGAGGCAGAGCAGGGGGGGAGGGGGCTTTAACAGAAGTAAATCTAACTAAGTGCGTGTTTTGCACTTTCCAGGCGGGAGGGGGGAGGAGCGGGGAGCCACGCGCTTAGGGGAGGAGGTGAAGAGACAGGGCAGGGGCGGGGCCTCATGGAAGGGGTGGAGTAGGGGTGGGGCCAGGGGCAGCAAGGGGGCGTGTCAGTGATGCAGCCAATGCACTAGTCCTCATGCGGCCCTCGGGGTCATTTGAGTTTGAGACCCCTGCTCTAGCCTGAAGGACTGCAAGAAGAGTAGATATTGAACGCTGGGACGGAGACCTACCTTGTCTCTGAGAAGCCAGCGTTTGCCATTGCACAAGGACCTCACGATCCACTCAGGCCAGCGTCCCATCTCTGTGTGCGTCTTCAGAGAAAGCGGGGGGGGGGGAGGGAGTCCCTAATCCACCTGGCCCATTGTGCAGTAGTAAAGCCACTTATACTTTCTTTTAGCCAAGCTTGGCCACAAGAGACCCTTTCCCCTTCATTTATATGAATGCAGAGCTTGCAGACTGGCTGGTTTTCTTCTGCCTGGCTTCTGCACCCGTGAGCCGTTGCGCACACGTTGCTTTTTAAACCACTTTGTCAACTTGTTCAGGGCGGATAAAGGGGATGCGGTCTGGTAAAATTTCATAGACATTTAACGGAATCCATTTCTGCCCAGGGATGTGTGGAGTATGTGGGGTGTGGATCCGGAGCTGGCACTTTGTGCAGGCATGTATACCTGGGTAAAGTAGGTATAAATGGCTATTGCTCTGCTTTGGCAGCATTTCCCCCCTGGGTGCATGGGTTTAAATGCCTGGGCAAGCTGCCACACAGCTCCCAACAGGTTTAACGCACTTCATTTGGGCTCTGTATATTCGGATGGCGTTTTCTTTCTTTTGTACGAAACCTCTTTCCCCTACAGCTAGACTAGATCCTATTAATGCCACTTTTTAACTGTATTTTCGTGGTTCTTTCCATTTATATTGTTAAATAACATCACAGATGAAGAAGAAGTTTAAAACCCCACAGATTTAAAATGTTTACCTGGGTAATAGCCCTTTGGATTAATACCTGTAGAGCATCCAATTTTCTTTCCCTGGTTGTATTTCTCTTAGCTTGGCTAATGAGTACAGAACGGTAAAATTCAGTTTTCTTTCTAATCACTTTCACTTCCTGGCTCTCATGTTTGGTTTGGTCCTGCTTTGAGCAGGGGGTTGGACTAGATGACCTCCTGAGGTCCCTTCCAATCCTGATATTCTATGATGTAGATAATGCTGCGATACTTAGGTTTGACTTCTGCTTCCCCTAAGTCATGACTAGTATTTGAACCAGGGCTCTTCAACACCATACCCCGCATTGCTACCACTTGAGCCAAAGGAGTAAATCCGTTAGGTTGTAGTAGCAGCAGCAGTAGTAGGCTGTTACCTTGTGGTGGGCTAGCAGCAGCGTGGCTGTGATATACACTCTGAGTGTTTCACCAGAAACCCTGTTTCCTTTGAAATGGGGAGGAGGAAACTCTTCTGCTGGCCTGATGGTTTTCTAGACATTTCTTTTCATGCATCTATATTTTGGACTCCTCTTATCCCCACACTGTTCCTGTGAGCCACGCAGTGAAACTGAGCCTTGAATTTGTAAACCTGCCTATTAACAAATAAAATATCATTCTGTCCCTCTGAGCTTCTCCTCCACCCAAACTGGCCCATCAGAGCCACCCCAAGATTTTGGAGCCTGGGGAAATCTCCAATGGAGAGCTCACTTTTCTCTGTTTATTGGTCCTCTTTATATTATATCCCACCTCAAGTCTTAGAGAACAAGTTGTCCTTCCCTCCCTTCCTCCATTTGTGGCCATTTGGATTATGATGTCAACGTCTCCTTCAATGCACTTTCCTCTTTGCTCATTTGTGCACAGTTAATCACCGGAGTGTTGTGGGGCAAAGGACAGCTCGCAAGCCTGGTTCCCCAATGTGCCTTGCGTTCCGGTTTGAGCTGTTGGTGTTGTTATTCCTATTGATTCATTGAATCGCAGAAGCATCTGCAATACAGATCCCCAGTCGTGGACCAGATCCCCGTTGTGCTAAGGGCCGTGCTAAGCAAAACGAGAAAAGGGTTTAAAAATAAAACCTACCCAGGAGAAACAACGAGGAGTCCTTGTGGCACCTTAGAGACTAACAGATTTATTTGGGCATAAGCTTTCATAGGCTATAACCCACTTCCTCATTGTTTTTGCTGATACAGACTAACACGGCTACCCCTCTGAAACGTGCTATCCAGGAGACTATCACCTCTGAGAGGCGAGGTCTTTGGAGCAGCTTGCACATAAGGCTTTTGTCCCATTCAAGCCAAGGAAATGAAATAGTAAGACAGGGTCTGAATTTTGCATTTAACCAAATACAGTATGACAAATGCAACAGGGGGTGGGGGGAAAGGCTAGCTTTGCAAAGGACGCCACCTGGTTCCTTGTAAAAAAACACTAGAAGGGGCAGTATGGATTGAGGATGCTCATTGGCTTCTAGTTTAATGACAGGATGATTGGAGCTCATTAGTTCACTGCCAGCCCTCCAGACGTACGTACTTTCCTTCATTAAGTTACATGAGCTGGATCGATGACTGCTACGGTAAGGTAATAGGGGTGTTCTGCATTTAAAGGCAGCCAGGGATGTGTTCTAAGGCAGTATAAGGATGTGAATAGAACAGTAGATGACAATGGACTGGCTGGTGTATATATGTACCCCTGCCCATTGCTGGATGAAATGAGTTCATCTCAACTAGGTGTCATAGCAGTACAGGGTCTAAAGAAGAGGTTTATAAAATTACCTAAGGGATTTGACTGCACAAGTGAGCGCCTCTGTGCGCAAATCCCTTAGGTGCTTTTGGAAGGCTTCCCTCCTACAAGCTTTTCCCCGTTAGCTCATATGTAGCAGCCTGTGCTTTAGAGGCAGATGCGCATGAGCTGTATCCCCACAGTTACCAGGAAATCCCGAGAGGCCGTGGCGTGGAGTATTGTGATGACCGGATAATCCGAGGTGCCTGTGGATTTGTTACTCGGTTGACTTCTAGGTTGTAATGTACGTTACTGATTGAAGCAGGGCCGGCGCAACCCATTAGGTGACCTAGGCGGTCGCCTAGGGCACTAACATTTGGGGGGCGCCGGCGCCCCGGTCGTCGTCGGTATTTTGGGGGCGGGACCTTTTGCCGCCTCTGTCGGGGGCGGCATTTCGGGGGCCGGACCTTCCGCCGCCTAGGGCGGCGAAAAACCTGGCGGCGCTCCTGGATTGAAGAACACGTTCTGTTACTTTTGGGGTCACAATTCTAGACGTAGGCGCTCCCAGATCAGCTGGTGAGGCCTCTAGCCCCCAAACGTCCCCTCATTAGAACTATATTTTTGGAGAAGAAAAATGTGTGAAGGGGAGATAGGTGCCCCTGGGAAACGAGGCCTGTGTTGTGTATTTTCTGGAGGGGCATAAATGATTGTTGGTATTAAAATAGCACCCGGAAACCTAGCTAAGATCAGGACCCCATCTTACTAGGTGCTCTACAAACACGTAGTGTGTCTCTGCCCTGAAGAACTTACAATCGAAATAGACAAGACAGAAGGGAAGTGTTATGAGCCCCATGGCACAAAAGGGATACCGAGGCACAAAAACTTGCCTAAGGTCACACAATGAGTCTGTAACAGGGCAGGAAATTGAACCTGGGGATGGTTTGATGGGATAACGTGATCTTAGTCAATAGGTCAATAACGTGCCATCACTGGTAATTAGTACCAATGGTCAATGATGGGATATTAAAAGTTACTACAGAGAACTTTTTCCTGAGTGGGGCTCAGACACTTTTTCCTGAGTGGGGCTTTTTCCTGAGTGGGGCTTTTTCCTGGCTGGAGAGTCTTGCCCGCATGCTCGGGGTTCAGCTGCTCGCCATATTTGGGGTCGGGAAGGAATTTTCCTCCCGGGTAGATTGGCAGAGGCCCTGGAGGTTTTTCGCCTTCCTCCGCAGCATGGGGCAGGGGTCGCTTGCTGGAGGATTCTCTGCAACTTGAAGTCTTTAAATCATCATTTGGGGACTTCAACAGCTGAGTCAAGGGAGAGAATTATTCCAGGAATGGGTGGGTCAGCTTTTGTGGCCTGCATCATGCGGGAGGTCAGACTAGATGATCATAATGGTCCCTTCTGACCTTAAAGTCTATGAGTCCCAACCCAGTGACTTACCCATTTTCCCCGTAGAAGCTTTAATTCTTAGCAGTTCGTTCGCTCCTGGGGTTTATTCTTGATTGGAATTTATAAAAAGCCTCGGAAGGACTTTTTTTTAACATCCACGCCATCTCCATGGCAACTAATGGTGGTGTCACGAACGGATTATGATGGGAGATGAGGAATAAGGGGTAGGAGCAGGCTCACTGCTAGGCAACAAAGACCTACATTTAATGCACACGTTTCAGGAAATGGGGGGGGAAAGAGAAAAACACAAAACACATCGCAGGACAGCCGAGTTGTCTGTACACAGAATAACGTTCAAATGCTTTTGGTCTAGCTGGGCCAGTGGGGGACTGTGCGCAGGGTGGACTGCACATTTCTAAAGATCTTGGCTTGTCCTCGCAGTAGAGCGGGGCGAAGTTTTTGAGGCTAATCGTTTATGTGATGAAAAATGCAGTGTTGGTCAATCCGGAACTATTCGTGAGTTTGACACAGCTGGTTTCAGCCATTCCCAAAATGGCTGGAGAAGAACCTGCTGCTGCTGCCCCAACACTTCACAACCATTAGCCAGCGTTTGCGTCCTGGGATTTGAGGGCCTTACGTTTGAACCCCTGGATCTGGAACAGACCCGAAATGGATTTTCTCAATTCACCGAAAAGTCCCCAAAATGTCAGATTCCGTTAGAACTGAAAAATCAGTTATTTGCTGAGTGTCTAGCCCAGAGACAGCAGCCGTGTGATTGCTGCAACCTGTTCTCTCTCTCTCACCCCACCCCGTGCACCCACCTCAAGACTTTACTTTTGTTCTTTCTTGTTTGCTGTTTTCCGTCGTCTGGAACAAATCATTTTAGACTGAAACACCAAGGTTGTGCATGGAAAAAAACCAAGAGGTTTTTCCAAGAGGAATCAGCAGCTTTATTAGGTACTAATGTAGCTCAGTGATGGCACCTTATTTACTGTAGGGAACAATCCTGCACTGGCAGATAGCTGGGCTGGATGATGTATCAGGTCTTTTCTTTCTCTAATGTCTGTGATTTCCTGGAAGTTGCCCATAGCGACACCTGTGGAGTCTGTTCAGTCTGGGACAAAGAGGAGAAGCTTAAAATAGGAGAGGATCGCCTATTGTCCCTTAAGAAAGAATAAAACCCCTTCTGGCAATGCTGCAGTTATTGCTTCTTAGAGCGAGGATCCTGTAGCCTTAATGAGCAATCAGCATTTGTTATGGATTGTGTATGTCACACATGGACAGCAACAAGTGTTTTCCAGGTCCACAGCACAATGACGAGGGAAATTTGCAGGGGCTGTGTGCAAAACTGCTAATTAGAGCAGGTCTCAAGCTACAAGCCTGAGGAACCCAAAGGTTAGCTGTAAAATAGTCTAATGAGAAGCCGAGCGTGTCGTGTAGGAAGCTGCTGTATGCAACGATCTCACATTGACTTTTGTGCTTTGAACATGCCGAGACTTTTCCTTCCTATTAGAGCAACTGCTGTAAGAAGGGTTGCAAAAGAGTTCTATTCTAACACCCCTTTCCTACACACACATAACATTCACCGCTGGGCATGAAACGGCTCCTGTTTGGCCTTGGCCTGAAGGAGAAGGCTATTAATTAAAGTGACGTAGGAGCTGTCATCCTGGATCTGATGTGAGGTCCATCTAGACCAGTGTCCTGTCTCTGACGGTGGCCAGCACCAGATGTCTCCATGGAAGGTGCAAGAAAGCTTGAATTATGGAACAACCTTCCCATAGGGCTCTGGTTCTCAACCGGGGGCCTCCTAGGGGGGCCATGAGCAGGTTTCAGTGGGGGCTGCCAAAATAAACCAGAGAGCAGGGCCCTGGGGCTCAGGGCAGAAAGCCGAACCCAAGGGGGCTGAAGCCAAAGGCCAAGCAGCTCAGCTTTGCAGGGCCCCTGTGGTGTGGGGCCACAGGCAATTGCCCTGCTTGTTACCCCCTAGCGCCAGCCCTGGCTTTTAATCTACTACAATCAGCTGTTGTGGCACAGGTGGGCCATGGAGGTTTTTATAGCATGTAGGGAGGGGGGGGGGGAGCCTCAGAAAGAAAAAGGTTGAGAACCCCTGCCCTAGGGGAAGTGTTTCCTAACCCCATTAGTTAGCAAGGCACTTGTGCCCTGAAGCAGAAGGGTTTATATCCCTCCAGTAGCTGCAGTTGCTTGGGCCTTCAGAAAATGAGGACGTCTCAAGTTGGGGCTCCAAAATGTAGTGGATGCATCTGAAAATGTTTCTCCAAGTGGTGTTAAATCTGGTGCCTGTTTGGAGGCACAAGTGAAACGAGTTGGTAGTTCTCCTCCCAGTTCCTTGGGGGACAGGTATCCCTTGGCTGTCTCAGCCGGAGGCTAAGGAATTAAGAGGCCAAAGGGACTTACTCTTAGCAGTCATCTGGCTAAGTGAATACTGAGCCCATGGACTGGGCTGGGCAAAGGAAGTTAATACTGCCCCATTGTCCTGTGGATCACGAGATGATTTCACTCTTCACCAGTGTTATATTTGCATTAAGCCCTGTTTTCCCTTCCAGACACATCAATGTTCGGCTTGTGCAATAACTCTGGTGACCTAGGAGGAGTTTCTGCCCTAGGAAGATGAGATTGTCGTATGCCAAGATACTTACGCTAGCAGCCCTCTTGGCACAGTCTGAAGCCTTGGCTCCGCATGAAGGTACGTGTGTCACGTGCTGTGTCCAACAGAACCAAAAGCAGGGTAGCTAATGCTCCTGCCAGGGAAGTTACTGTCTTTTCCAGGTGGCTGTATTTGCTAGTGTAATGAACTGTAGCTACCTGGGGGCACCACTTGAAGCTGGGATCTCTAGCATCAAGATAACAGGCCATTGTCACTGGACACTAGCAGGCTAAATAGTCTCTGCAGCCAGCCACAGATAGGGTCGTACCTACTAAGCCAAGACATGTGAGCTGTGAATTGTGGGAAACCGGAGAGGATTGTGGGAAGTGCCAGATTGTATCGGTCCCATGGTTCATCCTGTCTCTGATATTGGCCAGTGCCAGATGTTTTAGAGGAAGGTGTAATAATCCCACCGTAACCCCTGGTCCCCCCGCATAGTTCTCATCCTGATCTCTATCAGTTAGACTCAGTCAGCGTCCATCTGCATTTGTCAGCCACCAAGCAGACAACCTTGGGGTTTGCATTTGTTTTCCGCTGGCTTTTCTTAATGCCACACAGGGCCAGTGAGGGGATCAAAATGGCACAAGATCTCATCTGCTCCCTCTCTTTCCATCAGCCACAATCTCCCCGCTGATATTTTCTTTGGCCCCACGTATGGCATTAAAAAGTAATCCCAAGAACTGCGTGTCAGCGGGCAGGGGCACTGCCTGCTCACTTGGATCTGTGCAAATGGGCGTGACATGCCGCTGCTCTGATCTGCTTGTGTTTGACGCTCAGCACAGGTGTAAGTGACCGCCCCAGGCACATGGCAGTGGAGAATTAGCTCTGCCAGAGTCCAGCCCACCTCTCTGTGTTGGGGAGGCCCTTGTCGAGGGGAACTAGTGGGAAAGATGTAGGAGGGGGAGCTATGTGAGTGAGTGAGGAGATCTGTCACCATGTGGGTCCGCCCATCTCCCCCCATGGTGAGGGAGGCTGTAACAATGCCCTACATAGGCTACTTCAGCTACCGAGGAAGGAGCTTGCTCCCCCTTGTGCCCCACCTGCATCTCCCCAATGTCAGGTCCAGCTAGGTCAGCACAGGAGGCAGGTGCTAGGCACTGCAGTACCACAGTGATAGGATTTTAGTCTATGTGCTAGCAGCAGCATGGGACAAAGCATAACGAGCTGTCTCTCACTACCTAGCCCCCCGCACCTCAGTGGGCATATTTCTACTCCGTGCACACTAGAATCGGTGCAATGGGTTCACCAAAAATCTTCTTTCGTAACATATTGTTGAAGCTTGTTTTGCACGTCTCTAGTGTCTGTGCACTAGAGGATAATAGCCTACTAGTGCGATTAGCTGCTAGCATTGCCCCTTGGCTCAAGTGGTAAAGCTCTGGGGTTGAGGGCTGTAGGTTCAAACCCTGCTGATGACCCATAGGGGGTGAAAGGGCTACTCTGACTGGGTAGTTTGAAGTGGATGTGACTTTCTGCTGCTGAAACTCAGTCCCTGGGAAGTCCATGAAGGCCTGAAAGCTGCTTCTTGCAGGCAGACTAATGCTGGGCATAAGGGTCCAGCTGCCTAGACTATGCTCTGCAGAAATTCAAAGAGGAACACAGGGCTTGCCAGACAGGATTGGGCTCTAAGCTTTTAAGAACGTGCCTGGAACCTTCTGAAAATGCAGCAAGGGGTTAATGGTAGCTTAGGAATTGGCTGCAAAATTAACTTGATTAAATTCCTGCCCGTCAATTAAGCCAATATCTTTGACTATAATGCTATTTAATTCGCAGCCTGGAACAGTGCAATAAATCAACGTTTACAGATGTCTCCGGCAAACCTTTGATGGATGAAACGGGGTAATTTCGGAAGTGCATGGAAAATTTCAAATAAAATCATATCCCCCTGTGATTAATATAGCTGTCTGTGTTGGGATTTGCTCCAGAAGGCACCAATCCAGATATGCCTAACATCACATGCTTTCAAAGACAGCATCAGGTGCCGGATCCAACCAGGCTGAATGCGCTCTAGTGGCAGTGCCAAGCTGGGGCCCGGTCCTGCATGGCTCTGAAGGCCCTGTATGAAGGGGCCCTTGTGAAGGGGCAGCTGCTCTTTATGGGGAGCTAGGGCCCAGCCTGCCTGTGACTGCCTTATGAGGGTCCCACCTGGGGGGTAATTGACTGCCCCAGGGGACTGATTACTAAAGAAGCACCTGGACCTAATAAAGGTTAGCGGAGCTCAGTTAGCGTGAACTCCAAAGGGAGATAGGAGACTGAGGGTGGCCGGAGGCAGAGGGCAGAACAGGGAGCCTCGAAGGGGAGCTTCATGGGGAACCTACCAGGATGGGGAGCCTGTAAGAGGTGCCCCCAGAGAGAGGAGCCTCCTAGTCAGAGGGCTCTACCACTTGTCCCCCAGACGTTGGCCAGAAGCCCGGCCTGGCAAGGATCGCCTGCTGTCCCTGGAGACGCGTGACAGCACGCAGACCTCCCCGGACCTGAGCCTCCAGAGAAGGATGTTACTCCGGTAGGGGCGAGAGGCCTAACAGCCAGGGAAGAGACTGGCACCAAGAGAGCACTGGAGGGAGACCGGGTAGAGATGATCGGTGGACTCAGGTGGGGGACATGGCTGAAGAATGACCTAGTCCCCGCACTGGGACGTTGGGGTTAACGCTTTGTTCATGTTTCTGCGTTGGCTTTTCTGTTGACAAATGAGACTCTCTGCAAGGAGGGGCTCTCTCGCACGTAATTGGCTGTTTGCACTTGCTGATCCCCTGGATGAGGGCCAAATTAAGTAAAGGCTCATCTGCAACACTACGCCCACCCACACGGGGGCGTGCTGGCTCACGGTGTATGCACGTACTGTTATTCACAACAGAATTCCGACCTGCCGCTGCCCCCTGACACAGAGGATTTCAGTGGCGCTATTCAGGACTGATCCGCCTTGAGTGTCATATCCATCCGTGCAAAGTGGATGCAAACGAGGATAGTAACAGCCTACAGCTGCTCCACCTGGGGTAAATGACAATTCAAGGATGGCAGTGGAGATTCAGGCCCCTTGCGGAGCACTGACTGTCTGAGTGGGTGTGTCTACACACACAGGGAGCTGGAGGTGTAATTTCCACCACCGTTCTTATGTTACCCACTCCTTCCACAAAGGCCTCTCATGTAAGGTACACGGCATGATTTACACACCGATCCCAATTCTGTTTTTCTTGAGCCCCGTGTGACCCTGCTCACTTAAAAACAGGTTGCGTAACCTATAGGTCCTTGTTGACTTACTGAAGTGCCACCCGGCTTACCCCTAGTGGAAGAGAGGTTCCAGTCAATCAGGCCGTGAATGAGGTTGCTTGTACAGGTGTCACTGAGGCCACAATTTGGCCCACTATTCATAGGCGCCTACTCTGTAGGTGCTCCAGGGCTGGGAAAAAAAATCCACGAAAAAAAATATGGGTGCTCAGCACCCACTGGTATCCCTGCGGATCAGCACCTCCCCCCCCCGACAGTGCCTCCCACCCACCAGCAGCCCCACCGATCAGCTCCTCCCCCTCCCCCCCAGCGCCTCCCGCTCGCCGGCAGCCCTGTCGATCAGCTCCACCCCCTCCCTCCCTCCCAGCACCTCCCACCCATCCCAATCAGCTGTTCAGTGGCGTGCAGGAGGCGCTGGGGGGGGGGGAAGAGGCGGGGGGGGGGCTTGGGGGAAGGTGTGGAGTGGGGGTAGGTCCTGGGGCAGAGCGGGGGTGGGAAGAGGTGGGGTGGGGGGTTGGGGAAGGGGTGGAGTGGGGGTAGGGCCTGGGGCAGAGGGGGGGGGGGAAGGGGTGGGGTGGGGGCGGGGGGAAGGGGTGGAGGGGGGGCAGGGCCTGGGGCAGAGCGGGGGGGGGGAAGAGGGGGGGGGGGGGGGGGGGGGGGGGGGAGGGGGGGGGGGGGGGGCTTGGGGAAGGTGTGGAGTGGGGGTAGGGCCTGGGGCAGAGCGGGGGTGGGAAGAGGTGGGGTGGGGGCTTGGGGAAGGGGTGGGGGTGGGGCCTGGCATGGAGCAGGGGTTGAGCACCCCCCCCAGGAACAGAGGAAGTCAGTGCCGTCCAATTATTTATATTAGCGAGAAAGGGTGGCCCAGTGAGAGTGCTTGGTTCAATTCCTTGCCCGGCCACAGGTCACATTATGATCATCTATGTGATCTCAGGCCGGTCATTTAGGTTCAGATCCTTAAAGCAATACCATGAACCCTTCTGGCCCGAGATCACCAACGAACTCAATGGCAATTAGGCGCCAAAGTACCTTTTGAAGATGTGGGCCTTAGTCTGTCTGGGCCTCAGTTCCCCAGTGAGCCCACTGATAGACTGTGAGGCGCTCAGCTGCTATGGCGACCCCAGCCATGTCATTACCTAAGATGGAGAGAGTTGCAAAGGGTTTGTCTATCTGGGCCAGGTTCTGATCTCCGCCTCCTTTAGTTGCAGTATCGCTGGTGGAGTTACTGACGTTCCCTCAGCACTGACGTTCCCTCAGATGGTTTATACGCTAGCTGGTCCGTTACAAGCTCTGTGGAACAGAATCAGCCTCTCAGCCCATGCGGCCACTCTGTTCTTCTCCCCGCAGCGTGTGGGACGGCGGAGGTGGCCGACATCTTGTTCCTGGTGGGTGAGTCCTGGAGCGTGGGGGAAGGGAACTTCCGGCTGATCAAAGACTTCATCTACAGCGTGGTCCTCTCCTTTGAGAACGTGGCAATGGGCAGAGAGGGCGTTCGGCTGGGAGTGGCACTCTACGCGGAGAAGCCAAGGTGGGGCAAACCTTCATTTCCTGTCAACACAGAGAGTCTCTAAGTCCCACCTCTGCCTGGCAGTGAGGCTGGAGTGGATGTATGTGAATCATAATCCATTGAAAGGCACATTCAAATTTAAAACAGGAAAGGTGCATTTAAAAATATTGGGGCTTGGTCTGAGGCCCCGCCAGACGCCATGGTGATGGGCAACTGGGGTGACCAGATAGTAAGCGTGAAAAATTGGGAAGAGGGTGAGGGGGGTAATAGGCATCTATATAAGACAAAGCCTCAAATATTGGGACTGTCCCTATAAAATCGGGACATCTGGTCAGCCTATGGGCAACCTTATGCATCCCTAGCTCTGGTGGTGGTGTTTGAAGGCTTGGAGAGCTTATATTGAATGATTACTTTCATTTGGCTATTCCATAACTCAGCAATGAGATTCAGCTACAAGCTGAAGCCTGGAACCGTCCCTCTGCCATCCAAATACGCCCCCCACTTCCAAAATGGAGGATGACCATACCCTAGATCAGGGATTGGCAACCTTTCAGAAGTGGTGTGCCGAGTCTCCATTTATTCACTCTAATTTAAGGTTCCGCGTGCCAGTCATACATTTTAACGTTTTTAGAAGGTCTCTTTCTATAAGTCTATAATATATAACTAAACTATTGTTGTATGTAAAGTAAATAAGGTTTTTAAAATGTTTAAGAAGCTTCATTTAAAATGCAGAGCCCCCCGGACCGGTGGCCAGAACCTGGGCAGTGTGAGTGCCACTGAAAATCAGCTCGCGTGCCGCCTTCGGCACGAGTGCCATAGGTTGCCTACCCCTGCCCTAGATCCTTACACAGCAAAGACACAGCGATCGTGTGCTGGTAGCTGACATGATTATTTAAGAGTTGGGCTTCTCGTACATTTTCCAAGTTCCGATCTGCAGCCTGCTGGATGGAGGTGACAAAGGCCCAGATCCTCACAGGTTTCCTCAAACCGAATTCAATGGGAGTTAGGGGCCTGAATCCTTTTAAAAATCTGGCTCAGAGCCAGCAAGGGGGGTGTCCCTTGTCCCAGTAAAACCATTTTGGGGAAGCTTCCCAATGCTGCCCTCAGTTCCATGCATACAGGCAACGGCATTTGTAGCCTCTTCGTGATCTCCCTTCCTGGTGAAGCCAGTGGAGTTGCGTTGACATAGAACTGGCATCAGATTGAGGAGAACCAGTCCCAGTGGGCTTGCGTGGTGGAAAGCACCATCACCCTCCGTATAGTTTAATAAAGCTTTTTGGATTCAGCTCGGTTATTTCGCACGCCGACGTGGGGCTGTAAAATGGCGGTGTAGGTGCCTGAGCCCGAATGTCTACACTGCAGTTTTAAAGCCCTGCGAGCCTGCGTCAGCTGCCATGAGCCAGCTGCGGGTGTTGAGTTGCTTTGTAGACAGACCCTTAGCCCTGGTCTACACTAGTGGGGGGGTTGACCTAAGATACGCAACTTCAGCTACACGAATAGCGAATAGCGTAGCTGAAGTCGGCGTATCTTAGGTCGACTTCCCTGGCCGTGAGGATGGCGGCGAGTCAACTGCTGCCGCTCCCCCATCGACTCCGCTTCCGCCTCTCGCGAGCTGGAGTTCTGGAGTCGGTGGGGAGCGCGATCGGGGATCGATTTAGCCGCGTCTAGATGAGACACGATAAATCGATCCTCGATAGATCGATCACTACCCGCCGATCTGGTGGGTAGTGAAGACCTGCCCTTAGAGTCATCGGTTCCAAGGCCAGAAGGGACCGTTGTGATCGTCTGGGTAACGCAGGCCAGAGAACTTCCCCCGAATAATTCCTAGAGCAGATCTTTTAGAAAAACATCCACCCTTGATTTAAAAATTGTCTGGGTTGGAGACTCCACCGTGTTCGACTGGTACTAGTGGTAGATTCCTTACCCCCTGGGCCCCACCCCTGGAGATCAATAGCCCTCATTCAGTGGCATGACATTTCAGTGGGAAGAAGGGGAACAAAGAGAGCTGGTGAATCCGCCTGTGATGTCCTTTCACTGACCCTACGTGCCCTTTCCTCTCAGAAGGAGCTGAGGTTTGGAGTGCCGGCCTATGCCTTCATATGTTGTATTGTATGACCCGTACTGTGATTCACGGGGGATGCGAAATAAACACTCTCTCTTTCGCACCCCCCTTTTCTTCCTGCTCCCAGGATGAGTATCGAGTTGACGGATTACGTCACCATCGAGGAGGTGCTGGTGGCCGTGAGGGAGCTCTCGTTCCAAGGGGGCAGTGTAAAAACAGGGGATGCCCTGGCGTTTGTGGCCCATGTGGTCTTCAGTCCGGCAGCAGCAAGAGGAGATGCGGCAAAGGTCAGTCCCCCACACATGGTCATGGGGTTGAACTCAGGCCTTCTGCATCTAAGAGCATGAGCCTTTACTGCTTGAGCTAAAGGAACAGCTTTGCTAGCTTGATGGCAGTAGCAGACTCAGGAACCGCTATACATGGCTTAGCCTCTAGAGGGGGACAAAGAGTCACCCTGTATTAGGGCCGGTTACGTGAAGAACAGCTGACATGGTGAATGGATTGTGTGTTCCCGGAGGGAACATGTAGCCCAGCATGGCAGAGCAGCAATGAAATCGGGCACTGCTGTAATTTCTTATTAAAGAAGCCCTCTTCTGACTGGGTCACCCGCTTCCCCAAATTGAAATGCTGCACATTCCTTTCCTTGCTAGGGACTTTGAATTCTGGGAAGCCTCAAATTAAGACACAGTAGTTCTTGTTTGCTCGGCAGACCCACAAGAGACAGGGCAAAGGGAACGTTGCGCGGCCTGTCTGGCTCATTCTTCTCAGCTGACTGCTACAAGGAGGTTGCTACCAAGGTGAGCAGTGGGGTACGGAGCCGCTCACTTCACCACCGTTTCCGATCTGGCCCTGGTTGATGGTGGCTTAGAGTGGTTACCATCTGATGGCTCATTGCTGGTCTCAGGACAGTGGGCCATGGGTTCTTGGTGTCTGAGATGCACTAGCTGGGCAGTAGAAGGTGTGCGGGGAAGGAAGCTTGCATGGATGCGATTCCTATTCTGTGGAGAAGCAGCAGCCTCCCCTTTCCAGGGTCATCAGCCTGGCTCCTTCCTCGCCGGGCTCTCCGAGGAAGCGCCTCATCCACCGGTAGAGCACGGCGGTCAATCGCAGTACGTGTTGCAAATTGCCCACGCTGGACACCCTGGTTACCTGGCTGTGACTCTGCTTCCTTGCAGATCGTTGTTTTAATCACAGATGGGAAATCTGCCGATTCTGTTGAAGATGCGGCTGGGGCGCTTCAGGACAGAGGCGTGACAGTGTTTGCTGTGGGTAGGTATGGTAGAGAATGTCACCACTGTGTTTTGTGTCTACATGGCGGGGTGTACCCGAATGCGTGCTACATATTTATATACGCTATAGGATCTGCACCATAGAATACTGCATAGACCAAGGGCTATACACTACAAAATATCGCATATACCCCAAGGAATACACAGCAAAGGGAACTGCATCTACGCCATGGGAATACACCTCTGAACACTGGGTCTGATTCTCTGCTCCGCTTTGCAGGAAGCTGTAAATGGCGACGCCCGGTAGAAGGCAATGGCGAATCAGGCCTCTTGTTTTCCCTTCCTTTCCCCACCCCCGCACCTTTAGGAATTAAGAATGCCGACAGGAACCAGCTGAGGAAACTAGCTTCCAAGCCCACCGAGGAGCATGTGCTTTACACTGAAGATTTCCACTTGCTGGGTAACGTGTCCCCTAAGCTCTCTCGAAGGCTCTGTGTCACGGCCTCTGAGCCGCCGCGCCCCACCAGGCCGGCTATGAACGGTGAGTCTGGGCCCCTGCCCACTCTTATTTTCCGTTTGGTTGAATCAGCCCCTTTCTCTGGGGGGGCTCCTACATCCCATCAGACTTGCTCTCCTGCATCCCATTTATTCACATCAATGGACTTTTAGGGCATGTGCGACCCGTAGGGTATGTCCACACAGCATTTAAACCCCTGGGGCTGGCCCACTTCAGCTGTTTCAGGCTCGTGGGGCTCAGGCTACAGGGCTGTTCAATTGTGGTGTAGATGTTTGGGCTTGGGCTGTAGCCCAGCTGTGAGACCCTCCCCACTCATGGGGTCCCAGAGCCCAGGCTCAGGCTGGAGCTGCTTGGGCATTGCCAGCAGATCGAGGGACATGATCATTCCCCTCTATTCGGCATTGGTGAGGCCTCACCTGGAGTACTGTGTCCAGTTTTGGGCCCCACACTACAAGAAGGATTTGGAAAAATTGGAAAGAGTCCAGCGGAGGGCAACAAAAATGATTAGGGGGCTGGAGCACATGACTTATGAGGAGAGGCTGAGGGAACTGGGATTGTTTAGTCTGCAGAAGAGAAGAATGAGGGGGGATTTGATAGCTGCTTTCAACTACCTGAAAGGGGGTTCCAAAGAGGATGGATCTAGACTGTTCTCAGTGGTACCAGATGACAGAACAAGGAGTAATGGTCTCAAGTTGCAGTGGGGGAGGTTTAGATTGGATATTAGGAAAAACTTTTTCACTAGGAGGGTGGTGAAGCAGTGGAATGGGTTACCTAGGGAGGTGGTGGAATCTCCTTTCTCAGAGGTTTTTAAGCTCAGGCTTGACAAAGCCCTGGCTGGGATGATTTAGTTGGGGATTGGTCCTGCTTTGAGCAGGGGGTGGGACTAGCTGACCTCCTGAGGTCCCTTCCAACCCTGATATTCTATGATTCTATGATGTCTACACTGCAATTAAACAGCCGTGTAGCCCAAGCCCCGCGAGTCCGTGGCAGCTGACACGGGCCAGCCGCGGGGGGTTAATTTCAGTGTAGACATACTCTTAGAAAGCAGCCAGCCGCCAGTGCATCTGGTTTGTCATTCAGAGGGCAGTGACCACACTGTGGTCACTGTGGTCACTATGGTGACGCTGGATCACAGCACTGGCACTCGAGAGAGGAGCGACAGCAGGAGATGAGGGCTAGTAGCTGCCTGTGGTTGGAAGCCCCGCCTGGGATATTAGCTTCACCCCATCCAGGGAGCAGGATTTGCCTCTATCCCAGGGCCTGGTACGATGCCCACTGAAGTCCAGTGGGGTGAATAACTGAGTTTTCAGTTTTGTGGCCGAACCAAAAAGAAAAAAAAAAGTTTCAGGTTGACTCAAGAAAGAGTCCAGCGGAGGGCAACAAAAATGATTAGGGGGCTGGAGCACATGACTTATGAGGAGAGGCTGAGGGAACTGGGATTGTTTAGTCTGCAGAAGAGAAGAATGAGGGGCGATTTGATAGCTGCTTTCAACTACCTAAAAGTGGGTTCCAAAGAGGATGGAGCTAGACTGTTCTCAGTGGTGGCAGATGACAGAACAAGGAGTAATGGTCTCAAGTTGCAGTGGGGGAGGTTTAGGTTGGATATTAGGAAAAACTTTTTCACTAGGAGGGTGGTGAAGCACTGGAATGGGTTACCTAGGGAGGTGGTGGAATCTCCTTCCTTAGAGGTTTTTAAGGTCAGGCTTGACAAAGCCCTGGCTGGGATGATTTAGTTGGGATTGGTCCTGCTTTGAGCAGGGGGTTGGACTAGATGACCTCCTGAGGTCCCTTCCAACCCTGATATTCTATGTTTATAGAATCTATTCTATGATTCTATAAACTTTTTTAAAAAATTTTCAGCGAAATGAAAAGCTTGAAAACATTTTGGTTTGGGTGTAACTGGCCATTCTGTTCAACCCCAAATGAAACATTTCCTTTTGATTTCCAGGGTTTTTTTGTAAACCTTTCAAAAAATTCATAAAATTGGGGTAAAATTCGAAATGAAAAATCGCTTTGAATCGAAAAGTCAAAACCTGTCAGCTTTGGGAATTGTTTTGTTTTGTTTCTGAAACAACTCGGTGAATTCAGCACAAATGTGTGAGCTGTTTCAGGTGACCGGAGTCTGCCTTTGTGGACGAGAAAAAAATGTCAGAGGAAAACTTTCACCCAGTTCTACTGCGAAGTCAATGGGGAGGGATTGCATTGACTCCAATGGGCTGTGCATCAGGCTCCGGGTCCCAACTGATTCATCAGCCTGCATTTAAAAGCCTCTAGTGATGTGGATGGGTGTTTCCTAATGGGGAAAAACAGGCGCGAGCTCCCCCTTGCAGCTGCTGCTGCTGCCACTGCCCTAGCAGATAGACAGACAGCTGCCAGACTGAGCAGGAGCTGGCTCAGTGCCAGCATCAGAGATGCCCAGGTGTTTTAACAGGCAGAGCTGCCGTAGTAACCGATTTGTCTCTACCATGACGACAGAGGATCAGGGAACTGATACTTTGGGATATAGCTGGGCTGTACCTCACCCATTACTGTGTGCCCATCTCTAAAAGTCCCATAGGAACGGGGCCATTTTCTATTGAATTCTACCGCCTTTTGGACCAGCCTACAGATTGTAATAGCGTATTCGAACCCTGCCACAGAATCCCATCTGGGAGCTTAAAAAAGAAGCTCGGAAGGAGCCCATTCTCTACTAATTTGTGTAGGTTTTTAGAATAATTTCTGTGGAACTTTACTAAATGTTTCTAGAACCCTGTTGGAGTCATCCCATATCAATTCTCTAGGACTGCTCCATAGGAGTATGTGTGAGATCTTTAGATTCTGGCACAGATCTAGAGCCCAGCTGCTGGTCCCCTTCAGTCTTACCAATTGGGTTGCTTTGGCTGATGTTTTCTTTTCTCTGGAAGGGGAATGGCAGCTTTGTTAACAGAGGCCCTCCCAGGAGTCCTATCCTGCAGCGTCTCTAACAACCCAAATCACGGAGTTTTATTTCCCCACCTGCTTTTAGTGGAGAAGATCGTTGGTCCCCGGGATTTACTTGTCAGCGAACAAAGTTACAGCTCTTTGAGGCTGACCTGGACTCCAGCCACGGGGAAGGTGACGAAATACCACGTCCTCCTGAATTCACTTTCCGCTACCGGGCAGCTTATTTCTGAGGATCAGCGGCAGGTAGACATCCTCCCTTCTCTGAGTTTGGCACATGGAATGTTTGTCATCCTCTGATTTTCAGAGACTCTGAGTGTGATGGCTGCCATCTTGGCCATTGTCCCAGGTTGCCAACTTTCTGACCGAACAAAACCAAACACCCTTGCCCCACCCCTTCTCTGAGGCCCTGCCCCGCTCACTCCATCCCCCCTCCCTCCGTCACTCACTGTCCCTCACCCTCACTCACTCGCTCATTTTCACCAGGCGGGGGAGCGTTGGGGAGGGTCCCTTTCTGACTGGGTGTTCGGTTGAAAACTGGACACCTGGCAACCCCGCCCGGGCAGGTGGAGGTTCCGAGGCTCCCCACAGCGGCTCGGGCTCCCTGGGTAGCTCTTGCCATGGCCCGGCTCTGACTTCTGGCCTAGCCAGGGGGCGGGGCTTTGGGGGAAGGGGAGGAGCAGGGGGCGGGGCCTCATGGTGAGGGAGGGACTAAGGGGCCAAAATATTCTTTGTGCCCAGGGCCCCAATAAATCTTAATCCACCTCTGCAGAAGACCTCTGAAAAGCAGGTCCGGTGTGGTTAATATTATGCACACGTTTTAAAACACCGCTAGAGCAATGCTCACTTTTCACAAGGGGCTGGGCTGGGCTGTCCTGGTGCAGGATCAAACAGCTTCCACTAGAAGAGGCTGCACTTTACGAGTGGGGCACATGGGCGCTTGTTATGTCTGTTGGTAATAGGCCAGATTCAGCTCCCAGGGACTCCAGTGCTGCCCCAGTGAGAGTGGGCCTTAGCCCAAAGGCTGGGAGGGTGCGTTGGGGGAAGACCCTGTCGTGTCCAGCTGTAAGATCTTTCTCATTTCAATGGATGGAAAATACCTCGAGGGTCGGGGGATGATTGCGTTGCTGATTTATAACCACTTGAACTCAAGACGTGGATTTGGCATGTTCAAGCATCAGCTTTTCTATTGGGGCCATCTTTTTGTTCTGCGTTTGTGCAGCACCTAGCACCAGGAGGTCTTGATCTATGGCTGGGGCTCCTGGGCACTACAGTAATAAATAGTAATACTCGTGTGGCTCATGTTACTGTAGTATCCGAGCACTTCCCAATCTGCAACGCATGTGTCCTCACAACACCCCAGTGAGGCAGGGCAGGGCAAGTATCCCCATTATACAGATGGGGAACTGAGGCACAGAGAGGCATCTGGGGCAGAACAGGGAACTGACCCCCAGTTTCCCAAGGGCCAGCCCAACACCCAGAGCCACTGGGCCATCCAGGCTAGCGATTGGCCAGGATCCCAATTTGTATAGTTCAGGGGTCTGCTTAGGGTGGATCGGCACTCAGAAGTTCAGCTCTTCCCCCCACACTAGCCCACGGGTAGTGAATCACGTCCACACACGCAGACACTGGCAGGAATTGAACTGGGGGCGTTCAGCACCCACAGCACAACCACTTGAGTTAAAGCAGCAGCTCCGGTAACTGTGGGTATGTAGAAGGCGCTTCTCATCTCCGGGGCCGGCCACTAGAGGGAGCCATAATTACAGCCATCAAGGCCGCCTATTACATCTGTGCTGGCGGGAGAGGGGCAGGGTTAATCTAATGGCTCTTTTCTGTCCCGAACCACCCTGATTCCTTGGTCTTGAGCCGAGGCCGGAAATCTCATGAGCCGGCTCTCTCAGAGGCATCCTGGTGTTTCCAGTCTTCTATTGGGTAGAACGTGAGAACAGCCCACTTCCTTGTAACACGCTCGCCCTTCTGCTTCCAGTCTTTGGGGCATCGGGGCAGTACGGAGCACGCTACTAGTGCATAGCCAGTAAACAGTAGTAATCTCTCATCTCATTGGACCAGATGCCACCACCCCAACTCACAATGAGCGGTACTCTACATAGCGTCTGATTTCAGTGGGCCCACTCACAAAGTAAGGGACTTCTCAGGGTAAGAGTAGCAGATTCTGGTCCAGCATTCAGTGTTACCTTGATAGTTGTTATTATTTACGCTACAGTGGCCCCAACCGAGATCCGGGCCTCATTGTGCTAGGAGCTGTACATGCACATAGCAAGAGACAGGCTGCTCTGGAGGGTTTTTCTGTCCAAATAAAACTCAGAAATAAATATTCAGCCTGCATTTTTCGCTTATCAATTTCATCCCCTTGCTTCAGATCCAAAGGCCTTTGACATTAATGGAAAGTCTCCCACTGACTTGAGGACGCGGCCTGGGATCAAACCGGGTTCTCCTTTGTAATGGCTTCCCCTTCATGGTGTTTACATCCTTGGTTGTAAGTGTAGAGAGGGAAAATCCCCTTCCGACGCCCAGCCAAATCAAAGGGAATAAATCCTGCTGTCAAAATGCTTGAACTCCTGAGTGGCATTCTAGCACCGTTCTTCCAGATCTGCATGGCTCATTGCCTGAGCCTGCTTTGCCCAACAGCGGCCGGCTAAGCGCCTCTCTTCTCTCGTCTGTGACAGATTGTTTTGGATGGCAACAAAAGCACCGTGCTGGTGTCCGATCTGAAGCCCGACACGAACTATTCCTTCACGGTCCTGGCGGTCTACGCGGACGCCCTCGGGGAGTCAACGGCCGTCAAAGGGAAGACGAGTGAGTGTGTCCTTTGGAAACTGCTCCCCTTGTTATTTACGGTATTTGTTGGCGTGTCCAGAAGCCAGCCTGGAAACTGTGTGTGTTGGGTGCAGCCTTGGAAGCATCCGATACCGTCTGGTTTAGTGAATCCTGGTATCTAATTTATCAGCGATGGTGTCCGATTTAATATAATTTCCAAGTGCCTGAGAATGGGTGAGCTTGCTTAGGCCACGGCTCTGCAAGTTGCTTTGTGCACTGGGCCCATGGGGGCTTAGCACCGGTACAGTGGTCTGCTCGTGTGGGGCAGGATCAGGGACGTAGTTATTTCAAGGAACTCTGTCATGCCCCACATAGTCCTGCAATAATCCATAGCAAGGATGCAATTCACCCCAGTGCAGAGAATGGGCACGAGGTCTATGCACGGCTTCGTGTTCTCCAGAAGCTCTATTTTGAGGGTGTCCGTGGATTTAGGTCGTGTCATGGCTGGGTACTGGCTGTCTGCATGCAGGGGTGAATTTCACCCAAGGAGAACACCAAAGTTGCACGATTAAGCTCCTGAAGTCAGGAAGTGACCTAAGTGAAGGTCGCTCATGCCCCTGTTCTAGGAGCTGATCTGTGCATCGGGCTGGTCCTCTGCACAGTGGTGACTTTCACCCAGTCACCTGAGTCCCTGAATCCTGCTCTGGATCATCAGATTGGCAAGACAGCAGCTTCCTGTGAGACTCTACTTAAGACACGTTTTAAATCATTTTATCGGGATTTCCTCTGTACTCAGATTCGACATAGCTCATGAACCTGCCGTTACGTTACTGCCTTCCTTTAAGAGCCAGTTTCCCAGTGTCAGAAATATAGGCCCAAATTCAGGCCAGGTGCTACACCAGCAAGACTCCCATTTACTCTGGGTCTGGATTTGGCTGACTGGGTGCGTCTTGAACCAGGTGTCGCTGCACGGCAGGTGTGTTAAGGAATTGCACTGGTTCAGCTCCTCTGTTTTGCATGAGGCGTCCAGTCTGCTTTTCCCGAGGGACCTTCTTTTTTGAGTGGTGTCTGTCTTCTTGAGGGAGGATCTCAGGCAGGATTAAATAAATAATGAGTCTTAGATTCATAGACTCATAGACTTGAAGGCCAGAAGGTACCATCATGATCATCTAGCCTGACCTCCTGCACATTGCAAGCCACAGAACCTCGCCTACCCGCCCCTGTAATAGACCCCTCACCTCTGGCTGAGTTACTGAAGTCCTCAAATTATGGTTTAAAGGCTTCAAGTTACAGAGAATCCACTATTTACACTAGTTTAAACCTTCAAGTGACCGGTGCCCCATGCTGCAGAGGAAGGCGAAAAACCCTCTGGGCTTCTGCCAATCTGACCCAGGGGAAAATTCCTTCCTGACCCCAGATCAGTTAGACCCTGAGCATGTGGGCAAGACCCACCAGGCAGATACCTGGGAAAGAATTCTCTGTAGTAGCTCAGAGTCCTCCCCATCTGCTAGTGTCTTGATAATGTTTCCTTACATACACTTGCCAAGAATAAGATGGAATGTTTTGGTGGGAAAAGTAAAGTCACACGATATATCTTCTGATCCCCACCAGTGAGCCGGAGACGGGAGCTGTAGCTCTGGCTGCTGTGGCTGGTTGGATCAGTACAGAGCCACATGAGCAGGAGTGAACAAGATTCAGTGCCTATGCCATTGCAACGTTGCCTCGCCCAGGGCCCGCTCAAGGCACCAGCTAAAGAAGCAGGTGTTTGGGGTGGCCAATACCAAGGGGCAGCACTCCGTCCGCTATTGGGGCGGCATATCCGGGTCTTCGGTGACAATTCGGTGGCGGGTCCCTCAGTCCTTCTTGGAGTGAAGGACCTGCTGCTGAATTGCCGCCAAAGAGTGGAGCGGCGCGATTGCGCTGCCGCGGCTTTTGTTGTTGTTGTTGTTGTTGTTGCTTGGGGTGGCAGAAAACCTGGATCCGGCCCTAGCCCCGGCCCCGCCTCCAAGCTAATGCTACCCTCAGTAGAGTCAGTGGCAATGCCTTGGGGGTAGAGATCCCCTAGAATTCCCAGCTCTGTACTAAGCAGTGGTGCATTGTGGGCGATCCTGAAACATTCTCATGCTGCAACATTCACTTTGTCCAGGTGCCAGTGACGCTGCAAGGTGTGGGAGGGCAGGAAGCAAGGAACTAGGGATGTTAGTGAGGGGATGGAAGGGAGCATGGGGGCTCTGATACTGTGAGAGAAGTGTCTGTTCACCGATGTGTCCCTTCACCCTTGGAGAACACGGGAGTTTCTCTTCTTTGTAGGGGGTCTTTGCTGTGAGGCAGCCTTGACCTTTAACCTCTGGGTCCCTTTTGTGTCTTAAAGCGCCTGTACCTCCAGTGACCAATTTCCGGGTCATAGAAGAAGGACTCTCTAGCCTCAAGGTAGCCTGGACTCCTCCCCTGGGGAAGCTTGAAGGCTACAAGATCTACATGCCCAGATGTAAGTTGTGATCTGCTAGGTTTTCACACCAGCGTCAGGTATTTTCCTGTAAGTCCTGATGCTTGGGAAAAGCAACGTCCCCACTTCCGGAGCTCTGTCCTCTAAGGCCTAGCCCTGGTATCACAATGCAGTGGGGATCACATTGCATCGCTGATGTGTCTGTGTCACCCTGGGGCGACGCGGCGTTGGCCTCCCCTGGTGAGTTTGGAGCCCCTTGTAGAAAGCGGGGTAGTCCCACCAAGGCAGGGGCTTTCCTTTGCAAACCCAGACGGTACAATTCCGGGGCTACCCCGCGTCTAATTCTCTGACGCTGACAGTAGACTGGCAAATAGGCCACGCTCCTCTGTCCACAGGTGTCGCTCACCAGGGTGTCCTATTTGGTTCTGGCCCCTACAGCAAACAGACCCGGGATGACCTATGAGCAGATTCTGGGCGGCGACGTCACCTCTCACGTGCTTGGCAACTTGCAGGAGGATAAAGAATATACTGTCAGTATCTATGCTGTGTACCGCCAGGGCCCCAGCCAACCGGTGTCCACTACAGGGAGAACATGTAAGAGGTTTGATTGCTGAGGTGGCATTCTTAACTGCACTGGAAATCGGGCTCACGCCTGCTCTCCTTTGCACGCTTGCTCCTGCTCTGGCGCTTGCCCTTGTGCACATGGATGCTTTTCTTTGCACGCTTATGCTGCTGTCATGCCTGTCTCTGTGCACACGTCTGGTCTTCTTTGCATGCTCGTTTTTGCTCTCACGCCTGCCCCTCTGCTTAGGCATGCTCACACATGCTCATACACACTCTACGCCTATTCTTGCGCTCTCTGGCACACTCAGACCTGCTCTTCCATCCATCCCAGTGCCCCTGCGTGCTCCCCCCTGCTCCCACCCCCCATTCTCGCTCACATTCCCCGACACGCTCACGCTGGGAGATTGCTCTGAACCGTTCAGCCTCCGCTCCAACCCATTCCATTTAATAAAGGCTCAGTCAGACTCTCCTCTCACTGTCTGAACTCAAGGGAAGCAGCAGGGGTTCGACATTTTTGACGTCCAGCACTGGTTTAGCTGCCTTAATATGGACTTAGGAGCCTCACTTTAGGAGCTGTTTTTTTAAAACTCTTGGCCATAGGGGTTACTTGAACCATCACCTCCACTCCTCAGCAGTGACCTGTTCTTGATGTTTCAGAGAAAGCCCCACCCCCTTCACTCCTTATAACTCCAAGCCCATCCTCAGAGCTAGGTGGGGAATGGTTTTTCCAGCCTGGAAAATGTTTTGAGATTTCTAAAATGTTTCCTGTCCCAAATCACTACATGAGGGGCTTGGCATGTCTGGTCTGAGGCCAGGGTCTAGAAGAGGGAAGCTGGCCCTGTTACAGCCAGTGCTGTGGAGAAAAAGGACTCCTTTCTGCTGACAATGTTCACTATAGCTAGCTGCTGTCTGGGCTGCGTGGCCCCTCCCTTCATCTGAGGGGGCAGGTCTATTGTTCATTTAGGCTCCACCCACCCACCCACCCAGAATTGAAATTTCACGAGCACTCAATTACATTGTTCCGGATCTTCCATTTCATGGAAGTCGTTGGGATGTATGCAGAGATTTACCCCCGTTGAGCGTCTGGCCTAGTATTTAAAACAAGCAGCCTTCCCCTCTGCCCCCTCCCTTCATTTAGCCACTCACCCTGTGTACCTTGCTCTCTCTTTAAGCCCGGGCCTGCTCCCTGCCTGCAGATCTGTTGGCATCCCAGCACTCTGTGTAAATCAAACCAGATTGGTGCATCAGCGGTGCTGGCCAGAAAAAGCGACCGTGACAGCTTGAGCAGCTGGTGTCGCTGCAGCTTGGGCTCAGAGTGACTGTTCCTGATGAGTGGACAACAGCCTTTTCCTAGATGCATTAAAACCGACAGGCTATGAAGGAACTCTTCAAAATCTCTCTCCCCGCTGGCTAATGTAGGCGGGAGGCAGCCCACGGTTCCTTCAGAGCCACCGGGTGCATGGGCTGTAATGTAGCTTCTCTGAAATGTCTATTCCCTTTAACCCTTCCAGTGAAGCTCCTGCCAGTGAAAAGCATCTTGCTCCAGAATGAGACGACTGACACCATCCAGGCCAGGTGGACATCAGTTAGGGGAGCATCAGGATACAGGCTCACCTGGGTGTCGGCAGGTACAGTCTCCAGGAACCAGAGGAGCGTGTTATTTTCATGATGCTCTGTTAGCAGCCTGCATCATTACTGGATCTGCTTTTGCTTTTGTCATCACCCCTGGGTGCAGGTTCCCGCCCAAGTTTCCCACAACGCAGCTTGAGATTAGAGACAGACCTGGTCAAAATCCTGACCCTAAACACCTGGGATCTGAATCCAGATCCAGATCTGAGTTTTGCACAGGGGTCTTTTCTCTGACCCTTGATTCAAACACCCTTTATGCTGTTGTTAGGGGGAGAAGTGTTAGAAATCCAGATTTTCTTAACCGCAGGGAGGATGGTTTGGTGGTTAAAAAACAACAGCAGGGAGTCAGGACACTTGCGTTCTCTTCCTGCCCTGTGACTGACTTCCCGGGTTGACCTAGGGCAAGTAATTTCTCCTCCGGGTGCCTCAACTTCCTTAGTTGTAAAATAGGGATAACACCACCATACAGGGGTGATGTAGTTGGGTTTGGTCCTGCTTTGAGCAGGGGATTGGACTAGATGACCTCCTGAGGTCCCTTCCAACCCTGATATTCTATGATTCTATGATTCATTCAATGGTATCTCTGAAACACTTTGAGATCCCCAGGTAGGAAGGTGCTTTAGGGAAGTGGTTCTCAACCAGGGGCCCGGGGCCCCTTAGGGGGCCACGAGCAGGTTTCAGGGGAGCCGTCAAGCAGGGCTGGCATTAGCCTCGCTGGGGCCCAGGGCAGAGAGCCGAAGCCCCATTGCATGAGGCCAGGGCCGGCTTTAGGCCGATTCGCCTGAGTCCCTGGAATCGGGCCCCGGGCCCCGGCCGGAGCTCCGGCTCTGGAAAGCCCCGCGGCCCCGCTCCCCCGGCCGGAGCTCCGGCTCCGGCAAGCCCCGCGGCCCCGCTCCCCCGGCCGGAGCTCCGGCTCCGGCAAGCCCCGCGGCCCCCGCTCCCCCGGCCGGAGCTCCGGCTCCAGAAAGCCCCGCAGCCCCGCTCCCCCGGCTGGAGCTCGGCAAGCCCCGCGGCCCCCGCTCCCCCGGCCGGAGCTCCGGCTCCAGNGAAGCCCCATTGCATGAGGCCAGGGCCGGCTTTAGGCCGATTCGCCCGAGTCCCTGGAATCGGGCCCCGCGCTCCGGCTGGAGCTCCGGTGGGGCAAGCCCCGTGGCCCTGCTCCCCCGGCCGTAGCTCGGCAAGCCCCGCGGCCCCCGCTCCCCCGGCTGGAGCAGCGGCAAGCCCCGCGGCCCCCTCCCGCTCCCCCGGCCGGAGCGCCGCCGAAGACTCGAGCGCCGCCCGCCCGGTGAGTACAAACCCCGCCCCCACGAATCGGGCCCTGCACTTCGTAAAGCCGGCCCTGCATGGGGCTGGAGCCCGGGGCCCTGAGCCTTGCATGGGGCTGAAGCCCAGGGCCCTGAGCCCTGCATGGGGCTGAAGCCCGGGGCCCTGAGCCCTGCATGGGGCTGAAGCCCAGGGCCCTGAGCCCTGCCAACTGGGGCTGAAGCCAAAGCTGGAGCAACTTAGCTTTGCGGGGGCCCCTGTCCCATGGGGCCCCAGGCAATTGCTCTGCTTGCTCCCTTCTAATGCCGGCCCTGGCTTTTATATGCAGAAAACCAGTTATTGTAACACAGCTGGGCCGTGGAGCTTTTATAGCATGTTGGGGGGCCTCAGAAAGAAAAAGGTTGAGAACCCCTGCCCTAGGGGAGGGTAAAGTAGCACCATTCCTGCTCCTGTGTAATAAACTAGTAATGAATGGATTTCCAAAGTGCGAATAAACACCCCAAATTGCAGAGATTTAGCCAGGCCTCTCGTTTGGGTTTGGATCATTTGGCTGGAAATCGGGAGAGCAGGCACTTGTGGGTCAGGGATGGTCTTTTTTGTTGTTCGTTTGTACAGTGCCAAGCACTATGGGGCCCAGACCCATGGCTGGGAATACAAATAATAATAATTTCTTTTCCTTCTGGACTTGTTCCTTAAGAACAGGCTCTTGCGTGGTACTTCAGCCCACCCAGAAATGCAGCAAAAGGTGTGTGTGTCTGTGTCTCTGTGTGTATTCCCCAGTTTCTTTAAATCTCAGGACTCCTGGGTCCTATTCCTGCTGATGCACTATGCGACCGTGGGCAAGTTACTTTACCTCTCAGTGCCTCCTTTTCCCCATTCGACAACTGGGGAGAAGGCTAGATGAACTGGCCAGTGTATATGTGTCACTACTGCCCTCTGCTGGATGGAGTCAGAAACGTTCTACTGTGTGTCATAGGCGCTGCATCGCGTTCCTAGCTAGAGGGCTATTTGTGTGTGTGTGTGTGTGTGTGTGCGTCCATTGTATCCATTGTCTGTAATCAAATCCAACCCCCGCAAATTTCCCTGACACACAACTTTGTGGCGGACCCCCAGAAGGGAACGGGAGCATTGGGCGTTGTCGTCGTAACTCATACACATTCGCCCCTTTTGGGATTAATACAACAGGGGTCGTTTCCCCACCCTGCTTGTAGAACGCTGGGGTGAGGGATAATTCTACACTGCAATGTGTTTCCCTGGACCGGGCTGATTGTTCTCTCCCATCTTCCAAGACAGAGAATAGATTAAAATAGCTGCTCATGTGGAGGGTGTGTTGGCGGAGCAAGGATACCACTGACACAGACAGGAAAATGAGGAGATGGCACCCCCTGGTGGCTGAACTAAGAATAGCCACCATTGTCTTTATGCATGCAAGAAGAATGAACGACGCAGTAACTTTTAAAAGGAATAGGAGTACTTGTGGCACCTTAGAGACTAACAAATTTATTGTAGCATAAGCTTTCGTGGGCTACAGCTCACTTCATCGAAAGCTTATGCTACAATAAATTTGTTAGTCTCTAAGGTGCCACAAGTACTCCTGTTCCTTTTTGCAGATACAGACTAACACGGCTATTACTCAGTCACTTTTAAGAGTCATGGAAATGTGAGATTTGCCTATCTCCTTCCAGCCAGGACAGGATTGTCCCCTGCAGATCAAATAGCTTTTTAGGCTGAGCATGCTTTGCATTTTGTGATATTCCCTGGAGGAGAGGAGCTGACCCTTTCCCAGCCTTCCCGGAGCTCCACAGATATTCCCAGCCCTGCTCTGTCCCCCCAACCTCAACTTCCTGCCTTGGGGTAGCCATCCGTCCAGCCAAGTGAGATGGCAGAGGACTCCCTTGGGAGCCCGTGAACAGCACTGCCACCAGCTGGGCCCTTTTCGAAGCAGACGGGCTTCCCCCCTTCTTCCAACAGGAGTGAAGCATTGTTACCTGCCCAATCACATGCAGCTGTTTGTATTTTGCTGGTTTGGTTTATTCTCCTTGTGCCATTGGGGCACCCTAATGACTGACTGGCCCCCGGGAAGTCTGGGGGTATCAAAGCTGCCATATGTCATTGTTGTTGTTTATGTTTAGAGTAGAGCCTCTAAGCCCCAAGCGAGATCAGGGCCCCATTGTGACAGGTCCTGGACATTCAGCCCCTGCCCTGAAGAGCTGACAATCTACATGCATGAGACAGAGAAAAGAAATATGATCATCTCCATGTTACGGTTGGGAAATTGAGGCACGGAGCAATTGTCCTGCCCAGCCAGTGTAGAGCTGGGGGGAGAAATCTGCACCCCACCCCAATCCTAAGGGGCAGGGCCCAGGGAGGCTGTAGCAGGGGGCTGGAATTGAACGTAGAACCTGAGTCCCCAGCTAGTGCCTTCACCACAAGACCAACCTTCCTCTTCTTTCTTTCCTACCTGAGCCGACCACGTTTTAGGGTGACCACTGATGGGTCTGACTGTTGGTCGGTGTGCGGCATTTAATTGGTGGTGTCCTGCATGCTGTGTTCTGGGGGGCGTGGGAAAGGAAGGGGGGAACCAGCCACAAGTGAGTGTCCCTTGAGAGCCAGACCGGGGCCTACCCAGCGGTTGTCTCCTCTCCGGTGCAGAGGGCAGCGTTGAGACCGTGAACCTGGACGACACTTGTACTGACTACATGATCCTGGGGCTGCAGCCTGGGCTGGAATACACCGTCACCGTCAACCCCATCTTTGGGGACGTGGAGGGGCCCGTGGTGAGCAGCAAGGCAACCACTCGTAAGTGTCCTGGGGCGGGCCAGTGGGAGGGGAAAGGCCTGGGAGGGCAAGTGGATGAGATCGTTCAGTTCAGGTAGGCGAGACCTCGGGCATAGAAGGAAGAGGGACTGGGGGTGGGGGGCAGCGAAGGAGGGAGTTTACTTCCACAGGGCTGAACGGGCGGCTGGGGATGTGGGGGTGGGAGAAGATGAGTAGCGCTGCTGCCTAGGAAGATAGTCGAAGGACACGTCTGGGGAAGGAAGCCCTACGGGATCACAGGGGAATAGCTCAGTGGTTTGAGCATTGGCCTACTAAACCCAGGGTTGTGAGTTCAATCCTTGAGGGGGCCATTTAGGGGTCTGGGGCAAAAATCTGTTTGGGGATTGGTCCTGCTTTGAGCAGGGGGTTGGACTAGATGACCTCCTGAGGTCCCTTCCAACTCTGATAATCTATCTTGCATCCGAAGAAGTGGGTATTCACCCACGAAAGCTCATGCTGCAAAACGTCTGTTAGTCTATAAGGTGCCACAGGATTCTTTGCTGCTTTTATGATTCTAGGACTCCCTCTGGGGATGTCTGGCCTTGTTTCCAGAGCAGGGGATGGGGAGCCAGGAAATGTGGGGTCTAGCTCTGCCGCTGACTTGCTGGTGAACGGGGGGCAAGTCATTTTGCCTCTCCGTGCCTCAGTTTCCCTATCAGGAATACTTGGGGTGATGTCAGTTATCCTCCTTTATGGACCCAGGTCTTCCGGTCACACATAGCCACCTCCTAGCCAGTATCACCCGTGACTGACAACCTCCCTCTGGTCTCTTATGCATAGAGCAGCCTGGTGCATTGTGGTTTTTCTTAGGTCCCTTAGGACCTGATCCAAGTCCCCCTGAATTCAGTGGGAGTCTTTCTGCTGCTATTGCATCCATCAGACCCATAACCCGTTCCACTTACCCACGCTGCTCGGCTCTCTTTCTTAAAGTGGCGTCGAGCGCCGTGCAGACCCTGAAAGTGTCCGACGTAACAATCAACTCTGCCCTGCTCTCCTGGAATTCAGTGGCTGGGGCCACTGGGTACAGAGTGGTTTGGGGCCCTACTCCAGGTAAGCTAGCGTTTATCGAGCCCGTAGCGCAGACAGGCCCCCTCCACCCAGCATTTAATGCAGCGCCAAAGCTGGAACAGTGAGCTCATAAAATCAGGGAATGGCAGATGTCGAGGCAGCTCCGGCACTGGTCACTTGCCCACGTTGCACAACCCTGGGGTTGCTAACTTTCGAATGGCACAAAACCGAACACCCTAGCCCTGCCCCTTCCCCGAGGCCCCGCCCCTTCCCCAAGGCCCCCCCCCCTCACTACATTCCCCCTCCCTCGGTAGCTCGCTCTCCCCCACCCTCACTCACTTTCACTCGGTTGGGGCAGGAGCTTGGGATGCGTGAGAGGGTGAGGGGTCCGCCTGGGCGTGCGGGCTCTGGTGTGGGGCCAGGGATGAGGGGTTTGGGGTGCAGGAGGGGGCTCCTGGCTGGGGCTGAGGGATTCAGAGTGTGGGAGGGGGCTGTGGGTTGAGGCAGGCAGTTGGAGTACAGGAGGGGGTGTGGGCTCTGGGGTGGGGCTGGGGATGAGGGGTTCAGGGTGTGGGAGGGGGCTCTGGGCTGGGGCAGGGGTTAGGGTGCAGGGGGGGTGAGGGCTCTGGGCTGGGGCAGGGAGTTAGGATGCAGGGGGTTAGGGTGCAGGGGGGGTGAGGGCTCTGGGGTGGGGCTGGGGATGAGGGGTTCAGGGTCTGGGAGGGGGCTCTGGGCTGGGGCTTGGGATGAGGGCTTTGGGGTGCAAGAGGGGGCTCCAGGTTGGGGGGGTCTCAGGGTTGGGGCTCGGGGTTGGGGCACGGGCTTACCTTGGGCGGCTCTGGGTCAGCGGCACTAAGGCCGGCTGCCTGCCTGTCCTGACACCGCCTTGCGCATGCCCCAGAAGCGGCCAGCAGGTCCAACACTAGTCCCAGGACTCATAAGGGCCATGGGAAGTAGAGTACAGACTAGAGCAGCCCAGAGGCTGCACTGACTTACACCGAGGGGGGCAGGCCATGCCCCTGCGTGTAAGGTGCCACTTGAACCCCCCCGACCCTCTCCCTGCATCAGGCCTGGGAAAGAGCTAGCCGACAATCAGGCCCTGTGAGCAGGGGCTTATGGGAAAGGCTTCTTGACCTTGTGGCTTTTCTCCCTTTAGAGGCTGTAAGTTCTGCAGACCACCTGCAGCTCCAACCCCAGCCTTCCTCACAGGGATACTGTCCACTGGACTCTTTCTGGAGGGTGTAAACTGACTAATTTTGGCAAGTTTCTGCTTCAAACAGCACCTCCTTTGTCGGTTCATTTATTTCTTTTAATCCCTTTAAGGAAAAAAAACCAAAACCCCCTGTACAAAAGTGTTTCGATTCCCTTGCTGATGTTTTGTAAAGGTACCTTCAGCAAGAGTGAAAAAAACGAAGCGTTTGATTTTGCAAAGGCAGCGTGGACTAACCCGTTCGGTCCGGGCTTTCCTGCTGCTCCCTGGAGGCTGGATTGGTAGAAATCCAGGTCTTTGAACTTCTCTGGCCTGCGTTGTACCGGAGGACGGATTAGATTGTCAGAGTGGCCCCTTCTGGCCTTAATATCTATTAACTTTACTCGCTGGCTCCCAGTCTTCCTCCCGCCCGCTCCACTTGCCAACGTTGTTCACTCTTCAGCTTCTTTTTCTTCCCGCCAAAAGAATTCTTCCACAAAGAGCGACCGCGGCAGCTGGCTCTGAACAGCTCCACCACGGCCTACCAGCTCCGAAACCTGGCCCACGACAGCGAGTATGTGATTTCCCTCTATGTGCTCTTTGGCTCGGCGGAGGGGCCTGGGATCACCGCTTCAGCCAGGACGTGTGAGTATACGCATGGTGTGGAAGCGGTGCCTCTCCTTGCCCGGGGAGCTCAGGTGCCCGGTACATACCGACAATACAGAGAGCACCAAAGGGCACTGGAGACGCAAGTTTAACCTCTTGTGATCAGAGCCTTTCATTCCAAAGCGTTATACGAACTAGCTGTACCCCCGCCTCTGGAATGCAGCCACCTCTGGGGCAGAACATGACAACTTTAACACCACCGAGCAGCATTACACCACAGTCTGGGACACAAACGGAGGAAAAATACTATAGCTAACTGAAATGTAGGGACAATTGACAGTACATGCCAGTGTTGGAATTTGACTCTGGAGTAACACCCATTCTCTTGTGAAAAGAGCAATGGATCAAGTATGGCCAAAAGGCAACACCACCTCCAGCAGTACAGAGCCTCTTAATGCCCTGGCGGGGCATTGGGCTCAGTATCTTGCCAGCTACTGAGTCACCAGTAATGCTCCCTGCAGTAACCCAGGCTTCCTTTGGCTGTCTCCCAGCCAGCTTCTGACCCACTTAATCCGACGAAGCTTGTGTGATCAGAAGGGATGACAGAATAAGATGATCCGCACGTGTGGCTTGGCAGACTCCCGACATCAGTCAAAGGCTACGAGCCAACTCCTCAGCTGGTGTGCCTCAGCGGTGTTCCAGTGAAGGCAATGGAGCTACGCTGATTTACACCAGCTGAGGATCTGACCCATGATTTCACAAGGAGGATATCAGCGGGACTGTATCCCTGGCTGACCAACAGCAGCGCAAAGATAAGATCGCCACCATGTCCTTTGAAAGTCACTGTTCCCTAAAAGTCACTCCCCCCGGCGCTGTTAGCAGTGAGAACCCTGAGAGGTGCTGGCATTTACTGAGCACATTACTAATCAAGACATCAGCTAACGTCACTTTCCCCTGGCAGCGCCGCTTGGCTACGTGTCCAATTTCAAGGTAACTTCCTACACGAGCACATCCATCTCCCTTGCATGGAGTGCCACAGCTGCAGCCACCGGATACCGAATCTCCTGGAGCCCAGGGGGAGCGGGCAGAGGTGAGTGCAGATCAGGTGCCATGATTTGCTTTTGTTTGATGTGTGTAGAGGACGTTCAAGCCGGCGATGCAGGGTGTCTGCCCCCATGGAATATTGCCTGGCCACAAGAGATTGCTTTATTCTAGTTCTCTGGGCCTGCACGGCCGATATCTGCAGAGCTAATGCTCCGAATTTCTGGTGATGGGTGTGAAAAAGCAGCCTGTGCCAGGCTGTGTGTGTTACTGCCAGAAGGGTTTGAACCTTCAACCCTCAGTGCTAAAAGCATGAGCACCCACCAGCTGATCTGAAGGACAGAGACCTTTAGGGTTTAGCTATAGCTCGGGGGTTCTCAAAATGAGGGTCGGGACCCCTCAGGGGGTCACAATGTTATTACATGGGGGGGGTCGCAATATGTCAGCCTCCACCCCAAACCCCGCTTTGCCTCCAGCATTTATAATGGCGTTAAATATATTAAACAGTGTTTTTAATTTATAAGGGGGGGTCGCACTCAGAGGCTTGCTATGTGAAAGGGGTCACCAGTACAAAAGTTTGAGAATCACTGCTACAGCTGACTCATTAATCTCGTGCATGGACCAGCCACTAGAGGGGGACAAAGAGCCACATGCGCCAAATGTAGTTTACATGAGCTCCCCCTTGTGGCCACCAGAGTAGCTGTGATTTGTGAATATGTCAGGGATTGCAGTCTTGTCTTAATTGGTTTGGGAAATCTTTGGGCCATCGTCTCTTACTCTATTCGTAGAGGAATCAAGTGTTGTCCTCAAGGAATGCCATTCATTCCAGGGGGTGTTCCCCAGTGGAGATTTTGGTGGGTTTCCAGACCATTTATGCCACTGATGACTTCTGGGCCTGGTGCCAGTCCGAGGCCAAGGGGGATGCGGCTACAGGGTACGAGGGCTAGCTGCCGGGAAACCTTTCCTCATTCAGCCTCCATTTGCCTTTGTTCAGTTGAATCTCTACCCTCCTACTTCTCATCCCTGGGGCCTCTCTAAATGACTCGCTTCCCCTCACAACTTTGTGTTTACACCCTTCCCCAGAGAGCCTCGGAAATAACACTACTGGGAGGAAAAGCGGTACCCTTTGGAGAAGATCCACTGTTCTTGGTGAATTATATGCACTGTGGTGTCCTTGTCTTTTCAGGAAGAGGAGCTGCCAAGAGCCAGTACCTGGGCAGCAAGGGGCTTGCTTATCGCATTGACCATTTGCTGCCTAATACCCACTATGCACTTGGTGTTCACGCTATGTTCAACAAGTCCGAGGGACCAGAAGCGACTCTCACTCACCGTACTGGTGAGTTCTGCTGTAATGACCCCGTCTGGCATGGGACAGCATGGTTGGAACCTACCACCTTCAGCAGAGACCTTTGCCACTTGAACTAAAGGAGCAGCCCTGTTAACTTGCAGCAGTAGAAGACTGTTATCCTTGAGCGGGATGCAACACACATTCTGCCAGTGTGTTATGCTATCCCTGCATAAATAGGCAGGGCTGGATTTAGGCCTTTGGGAACACTCAGTAACATTATACATGGGGACCCAAATCTTTCAGTCTCTCTCTCTTGTCCAGCTCAGTTCAGAGGCAGGCCCTGTTGTTCCTTGTGGGATCTGGAAAAGCCCTGCAAGTTGCCCCTCCTTTCTTTATGGCAGTGTAGCCTTGCAGACTCACCCCGGCAGCGCCTCCTGCTGGTCGTCCTTGGGAATTAGCTCTGCCAGCCTTGGAGCACCCTCTGCAGGCTGGTGATCCACCTTGCCACTGGCTCCGTGTCCCTCCCAGGACCCCAGTGCCCCTTTCTCTGGGTGCTGCCCCTGGCAGTACCCCCACAGTTCTGGGTCTCCCCCTCCCAGGGGAACCCCCACCCACTATCCCCACTTCGCCTCAGTCTTGGCTACTGCCCAGTCTCCGTCTAGCCCCCGTTCACTGGGGCAGACTGCAGTATCAGCCACTCATCACAGGCAAAGGGGTTCGGACCTGCTGCCTCTGCCTACCCATGGGCTGCCCCCTGCAACCCAGTACCTAATAGGCCTTACCAGGCCTGCAGCCTGGGGCTTTCCTAGGCCGCAGCTCCCTGGCTCCCTTGGCCTTTCCCCAGCCCCGCTCCACTCTAGGCACTTAGTTAAGCTCCCTGCAACCAGGTCCTTCTCTCTCTGAACGCAGAGAGAGACTGCTGAGCTCCTGGCTCCCAGCCTCTTATACAGGCCAGCTGTGGCCTGATTGGGGTGTGGCCCAGCTGCGGCCGCTTCCCCAATCAGCCCAGCTTTTAGAGCTGCAGCCCTCTCCAGGGCTGATTTCAAGCCCTTCAGGGGAGGAGCGGGTATCCACCCCGCAACAGGCAGACTTCACCTGTTTCCAAGGCTCCTTTGTGTGTGAGTGAGAATGCCCCTAGAGCGTGCAGGGCTGTGTTTGGAACAACTGGATTTTGAAACCCATGGGTAACATTTTTAGGCCGGTGTATAGCAAAACCTCATTATAATGTTCTCTGGCCTTTCTTCTTTTTGAACCCAATGGGGGAACTCCCTGTAGAAAAGTTGGTCTGTTGATAAGGCCTTAAGTGAGATGTGCCCAGAGGGTGTATACCTGATGCTTCTGGTGAGGATCGTGTGAGATCAGGGATGTAGCCCTGGGCGTACCATGGGCTAGACTCTGATACTCTGACTCACAGCGAGTAGCACCTTTCTCCAGGCATAGAACCACTGACGTCAACAGGCTTAGTCATGGAGTGGGGTGGCCGGAAAGATATCGGAATCCGACTCAGATCTCCGTATTTCATTCATTTTTGCAGCCTCGCTCGCAGACTCAAACCCCATCCAGACCGTCCGGGATCTGCGGATCGTCGACATTGGAGTAAACAGCTTGAAGGTCTCCTGGAAAAGGACCCCGGGCGTAACGCACTATAAGATATCCTGGGTCCCGTTCAGTGGTAGGCATCCTACTCCATCGGCCATAGAAAGACTAGTGAGAGAGCGCCGGGGGTCCCTGGTACGCTGGAGGTAACTCTCAGCTCAGTGTCCCCCGCCTCTTCTCACAGGACAGACTATAAACTGGCCGAGTGGGGTCAATGCTTCTAGGAAATTTGGGGTCCACACCCAGGCTTGTAAGAGTGGGCTGAACGCCTGGCATGGGGCATCTTTTGTTTTTCTCTTGTGCTCGTGGTAACTTGGTTTGATTTCCAGGTATAACCATGGTCCCTGGAGGAAAAGCTCCTCCTGGCTGCACCTGGCTTTTTGGCTTCTGCTCAGTTATTCCACCAGCTCACAAGTAGGTTTGTGTGTTGCTGGATGGGTGGGCGTCCTGGGCCTGGATGGGTGTTTTCAATCATGGAAGGGGCCCCAAAAGGATCCTGCCCTTTCTCCCTTTCACTGCTGCTTGGCATAGGCTTTGGAGGATAGGATTAATATTAAAAATGATCTGGACAAACTGGAGAAA
>QXTE01000083.1:6371775-6436423 GCA_003942145.1 Platysternon megacephalum
TGTGCCGAGTCTTCATTTATTCACTCTAATTTAAGGTTTCGCGTGCCAGTCATACATTTTAACGTTTTTAGAAGGTCTCTTTCTATAAGTCTATAATATATAACTAAACTATTGTTGTATGTAAAGTAAATAAGGTTTTTAAAATGTTTAAGAAGCTTCATTTAAAATTAAATTAAAATGCAGAGCCCCCCGGACCGGTGGCCAGGACCCGGGCAGTGTGAGTGCCACTGAAAATCAGCTCGCGTGCCGCCTTCGGCACGCGTGCCATAGGTTGCCTACCCCTGATCTAGGTAATACTTAGTCCTGCCTTGAGTGCAGGGGACTGGACTAGATGACCCCTCAAGGTCCCTTCCAGTTCTATAATTCTATGATCCAGGCTGCAAGCCCAGTGGGTGCTCAGGAGGCTGCATGTCTGCAAAGCACAATCCCTGAAGCGTGATGGTCAGTCCTTCTGACTGGGAGGAGCCAGCCATAGCTAGCTCCAGAGTACGTCACCTTTGCTCCTGAGACAGCCATGGCATCAGGGAGAGACATAAGGTATTTCTCCCTCTCTTTGCAATCTGATTTTGCCAGCTAGGAGGAGTGAAAGCTCCCGGCTCTGCACCCAGCCTCCTCAGCTCTCCTCAGCACACCCTTCTGGTCCCAGTCCAGTCTACACACCTCCACCATCAATCAATGAGTGGCCAAGCAGGCCATAGGAGTAGCTCCCTGCACCAGCCCATCTCTCCTGGGCCAGTCGCCAGGTCTGGCAGCCTCTCCAGGGTCTATCTCCCATTCTAAGGGTATGTCTACACTGCAGTCACGGGGCGTAATTGCAGCTTGTGTGGACGTGGCTGTGCTAGCTTTAATCCAGCTCAGGTACCAGAAGAGTGAAGCCATGTCAGCGCCCATTAGCCATGCCAGGAATTTCCTAGGGTTCTTGATGGGCTGATAAACCATGCGCTGCCACAGCTTTGCTGCTCTGGTACCGGAGCTACCTAGGCGAAAGCTAGCTTGGAATGTCTATGATACACCCTTGGAGGGGCTGGCAGGTGGGAGACCTCCATCATCTGCTGCTTTAAAGCTTTCTTCTGAGCTGCTGTTTTGCACAAGTTGCATGTCCTGGCATGCAGGAAGTGAGTGCAGGAGAAGAAATGAGGTAACAATGATCTCTTTTAGCACGGAGAGCTGGTTGAAAACTGAGCAACAAACTTTGCAGACCCAATTCTAGATCCTTTTCGTTGCATTTTTCCAAATTATGATTGAAATGTTCTGTTTAACCAAGTACGAGCTTGACGGAATGAACGTCTGGCCTGTTCAGACCCATCTTGGGATTTATTTAAGCAATTGTTCTAAAAACGTACAAAGAAATTAACTTCTGCAAATGCCTCGTTTTTAAAAACAGAAGATGATCAATGACATTTTTGGGTTAAAATCGCCATGAAAAGTTTCAAGACACGATTTTTCATAAAAAGTTCCCAATGTAGGAAAAAGGGAATTTTTTTGATGCAAAAAATGGCCATCGTTTTTTTTCCCCCAATGAAAGCCCAACTTTCTGATTTCTTGGGAGCCTCCCAGTTCTTTACAATTTTGTGCAGCGTTGAAAATAACTCAACCTCCCCATTAAACAGGAAGAGCCGTAAGGCTGGGTTATTGATGGGTTTCCCTCTTTACCAGCTAGTACACCCACATATTGGTAAGGAGGGGCAAACTAAGGGGGTATGAGAAAAGCGCAGCTGCCCCCTGTCTGCTAACAAGAGAACTCCCGCGTTGCCCCTTGACTTGGACCAGCTCGGTCCTTATTCTTTTTGCTGGGTGGTCCAACAGATAGAGCATTGCACTGGGAGCCGTGAGGCCGGGTTCTATTCCCAGCTGTCCCACTGATGCATTATGTGACCTTGTGCAAATCACTTAAGTTCACTCTGCCTCAGCTTCTCCAGCTGTAAAATGAGGATAATAACACTCCTTCTCCTTTACCAAGTGTTTTGAGATCTATGGATGAAAAGGACTGTAAAGATAATGCTCGTTACAGGAAGCATTATTACTTTCTCCTGTCATTATCACAAACTCTTCTGTTTTTTGTATTGTTGTTATTAATTAGGTGGCTTGGAAACCTCACAGATCGTTCCAGCAGAGATCATATTTTTCACAATTACTAAGCTGCAGGAGAGCACTACGTACACCGTCCGTGTGTCTTCAATGCTCCAGGAACGGGAGGGAAGCCCAGTGCTTCTGACTGCCAAAACACGTGAGTACCTAGGAGACATGGGCAGACACCACTATATAATGTCACCACTGCAACTGGGAAGTAGATCTGTTCAGGCTGACACTTCTGTGCTCATCTCAAAGTATCAAGAGTTTGGGAGCAATTCAGAGAAACAACCTAAAGCATAGGGATCATATCTACAGCTGAATCTAAAGTATCTACAACCTAAAGTGTAGGGATCATATCTACAGTAAATCAGCATAGCTCCATTGGTTTTGGTACAGCTCCATTGATCTCCACGAGCTAAGGATCTGGCCCCAGATGCTTACTCGGATTTATGGAGGTTCTGTACCATGCCGTTGGAATCATTCCCTCTGTTCCTACATATGCTGCTAGTGAGGTAGGCTGAATGTCAGTATCACAGCTGGCCCGTGGGTAGGATCCTGGAGCTGATAACCAGCTGGCAGGAATTTCCCACGTGTGGCCTGGCAATTTGGCCAGGTGCAGTCTGGATATTTTGGCTCTTCCTCTGAAGTATTTAGCAGAGGCCATGCCAGAGACAAGATACCAAACTCAACAGGCCAGCCATCTGTTTCATTTCTGTAATGCCTATCTGGAATTTTTGCCATTGATTTCAATGGGCCCAGGATTCCACCCTTGTATAGTGTGTGTGTCTGTTTCCTTCTGACCCTGTGAAATTCAGTAGATTCTCCATCTCGAGCTCTTTTGTCTCATGCCATCGATTTAAGTGTTTACACAGCAGCAAACGATCATTGTTTCTTTTCTCTTTCCTTTTAAATAGTGGGTTTGCCCAAAGTGACTCAGTTTGCAGTTCAGGAGAGCACGGAAAGCAGCGTTTTGTTGAGCTGGACCGGTGTTCCTGGGGCGTCGGCATATTTATTAACATGGCGCCTGGCATCAGGTAACGGCTCTTCGGTGTCATTGATGAATGGCTGTGGGTAAGGAAAGCTAATGTAAGGAAAGAAGAAGAGAATGTGAGGTGGGGAGAGTTGTAGAGTGTGTCTCCTTAGAAAGATCTTGGGAAGGGCCATATTGCCACAATATCACATCCTCACTATTCTTTGGTTCCACTTCCTCGGCCAGTTGTTAGTTCACGACAATATAGGAATTGCCAGATCAGATCCTCCCTAAGGTCCATTTAATCCAGTGTCCTGTCTCTGACAGTGGCAAGAGCGCTCCAGAGGAAGGTGCATGGAACCCATCATGGATTAAACCATCTACAGAGGAAGTGTCTTCCTAACCCCGGACAATCAGTGGCTGGATTATGCGCTGAAGCATCAAGATTTATATCCCTGATCTTTTTCTAATCCAATTTAATGCCACTGTGGATGTTCTCATTATCCATATAAATCCTTCTTTTGAATCCTGCTAAGCTCTTTCCCTCTTACATTATTCATTTCCCTCCGAGAAATAAGAGTCTTGTCTAGTAGTGAGAGCAGAGGACTGGGACTCTGGACTCTCCCCACAATGCCACTCTTCCTGTGAGACCTTGGATGAGTCGTCTCTGGGCCTCAGTTTCCTAATAAATACTGGGAGTGATGGGAGGTGTTGGGAGACTTAACTGGTCTAAAATTTGTACAGTGCATTGAGATCCTTATGTGGAAGGTGCTCCGGAGATGAGAGTTAATAATAATAATAATAAAAGTTTCTGAGTACCCACAACTCCCACTGCCGTCAGTGCTCAGGCAGTATTCCCTCTATTGTTTTTCATCCATGTGCGGAATGAATTTTGTTATGTGCACCATATTGAGATAATGTGGGGATGTGCACCAAAACCAAAAACCTAGATACAATATATATTTAAAAAAAGTTACCATAGGGATAATTACTCCAGCCCAGGAGCGCCGCCAGCTTTTCCGGCGCCCTAGGCGGCGGAAGGTCCCGCCCCCAAATTTCAATGGGCGGCTGGGGCGCCGGCGCCCCGCAAATAGTAGTGCCCTAGGCGACCGCCTAGGTCGCCTAATGGATTGCGCCGGCCCTGCTCCAGCCAGGACAGGTTAGGCATTTTATACTCACTACCCAAAGAATTAAATTTAAGCGTAAGAGAGAAATAAAAATTATGAAATGCATAGACCAGTCAAAAAACTAAAGTAACACACTTTGAAAGAAGTATTAAGAAGTAACAACAATAGTACAAGTATGTGTTGGGAGGTGAGTGTGAAAGACAAGAGTGTGTGTGTGTGTGTGTGTGTGTGTGTGTGCGAGAGACGAATTGCACATCTTAGAGGGAACTTAGGTGCTCAGCACCTCTTTCAGTTTTGCCTTCTTTCATTAGTTTTCTCTAAGGCAGTGGCTTTCAACCTTTTTTCATTTGCGGACACCTAAACAGTTTTGAAGGGAGGTGTGGACCCCTTTGCAAATCTTAGATATGGTCTGCGGATCCTCAGGGGTCCGCAGACCACAGGTTGAAAACCACTGTTCTATGGTAACAACCTTTTGCGGACCCCTTAGACATAGTCTGTGGACTCCCAGGGGTCCATGGACCACAGGTTGAAAACCACTGTTCTAAGGACTCTACTAGGTTTGAAAGGCATGATTTACCTTTACAGAAGAGTCATTGTGGTCTGATCCTAGCAAGTTGTCATCCAAATGCTGCAATATTCTGGCCTTAGACTTCCATCTATTTCCCCACCCCTGGGAAGAGTAATCAAAATAAACCCATAAGATGGACTGTGTTACCAATCTGAAACTGGTTCCAGTGTGTCTCTGCTCCTGCATGTGCATTACAGTAAAGGAGGGGAAACTTAGAGAGGACATTACCTGCATTGAAGATCAGCAATGCTGCACTCCATAATTAACCAGCGAAACTTTCTTCTAACTCTACTGCCTAGGTCAAGGATTCATAGAGTTTAAGGCCAGAAGGAACTATTGTGATCATCTAGTCTGACCTCCTGCATAACCTGGGTCATAGAATTTCACCCAGTAGTTCCTGAAGATGAGGGAACTATTCATCCCTCCTTGCACTGATCTGCTTCAAATCCACCTCCAAGCTCTGTACGCAGCTATCTGTGACTCAGCCAATCTATACTCCAAGAATATGGAAATTACAAGATTTGAAAAGACTGTGTCGGCCTCCCCATTAATAAAACAAGGCAGTTGTTAAGGAAGTTCAACTTCAGCCTTTGCCCGTGAGGCATCATGTTCCAATTAGAGATGGGCCTGAACCCACCCTCTCCCCTTCCAGACCTGAATAACCCCAAACTTTAGATCCATACATTAAGGATCATTGGGATTCTCGAATCTGGACTCCATTGGTTTTCCTGAATTAATCCTGGCTTCAAGTCCAGTAGCTGTGTTTCAACTAGAGCAGATCTTTGAGGAAAAAAAACCCCTCATCCAATCCTGATTAAACAATTTCCAGTGATGGAGAACACACCCAGCCCTTGGTAAATTGTTCCAACAGTGCCCTCACTGGTAGAAAAAATGCTCCTTATTTCCAGTCATTGGATCTTGTTTCACCTCCATGATAATGCGATTCTTTTCCCTGCATGCTGTAGATAGGTGCTTATGGAGCTTGACCTCCTGTTCTCTAGACAGCAACAAGTATCCCGTCTTACTTTTTATCGGTTAGGATAGTGATCCATGAGCATTGAAGATCATTTGCTTCCAAGTTTTCTGTGTCTCAGAAACAGATAATGCCATTTTTGATAGCATGCCACTCCTCCTCCCTTTTTGCCCACTCGATCCTTCTTAAATAGATTATAACCATTGTACCTGGAAAGATAATGGAACAAATAATTAAGCAATCAATTTGCAAACGTGTGGAAGATAATATGGTGATAAGTAACAGTCAGCATGGATTTGTCAAGAACAAATCATGTCAAACCAACCCGATAGCTTTCTTTGACAGGGTAACAAGCCTTGTGGATAGGGGGGAAGTGGTAGACATGGTACATCTTGACTTTAATAAACTTTTGATACTGTCTTGCATGACCATCTCTTAAAAAAAATAGGGAAATGCATCCTAGGTGGAGCTACTATAAGATGGTAAACCTGGTTGGAAAACTGGTTGGAAAACCATTCCCAGAGAGTAGTTATCAGTGGTTCACAGTTAAGCTGGAAGAGCATATCAAGTGGGGTCCCGCAGGGATCAGTTCTGGGTCCAGTTCTGTTCAATATCTTCATCAATATTTAGATAATGGCATACAGAGTACACTTATAAAGTTTGCAGATGATACCAAGCTGGGAGGCATTTCAAGTGTTTTGGAGGATAGGATTAAAATTCAGAATGATCTGGACAAACTGGAGAAATGGTCTGAAATAAATAGGATGAAATTCAGTAAGGACAAATGCAAAGTCCTCCACTTAGGAAGGAACAATCAGTTGCACACATACAAAATGGGAAATGACTGCCTAGGAAGGAGTCCTGTGGAAAGGGATCTGGAGGTCAGAGTGGATCACAAGCTAAATATGAGTCAACAGTGTAACACTGTTGCAAAAAAAGGGAACATCATTCTAGGATGTATTAGCAGGAGTGTTGTAAGCAAGACACAAGAAGTGATTCTTCCGCTCTACTCTGCTCTGATTAGGCCTCAACTGGAGTATTGTGTCCAGTTCTGGGAAGGATGTGGAAGAGAGAAGACTGAGGGGGGACATGATAACAGTTTTCGAGTACATAAAAGGTTGTTACAAGGAGTAGGGAGAACAATTGTTCTTCTTAACCTCTGAGGATAGGACAAGAAGGAATTGGCTTAAATTGCAGCAAGGGAGGTTAAGGTTGGACATTAGGAAAACCTTCCTAACTGTCAGGGTGGTTGAGCACTGGAATAAATTGCCTTGGGAGGTTGTGGAATCTCCATCATTGGAGATTTTTAAGAGCAGGTTAGACAAACACCTGTGAGGGGTGGTCTAGATAATACTTAGTCCTGCCATGAGTGCAGGGGACTGGACTAGATGACCTCTTGAGGTCCTTTCCAGTTCTATGATGGTTCTATGATTTTAACATTCCAATCATACAAATCTTCCCACTTCTTTCAGTGATACCAACTAGGTCAAATTTATGCTCATAAATGAGCAAATCAAGTTCCTCTTGCTTATTACCCAGGCTCCTAGCATTAGTGTCTTCTCTTCACATCCTTTGGTGCCACAATTCATTTTGTTCTTGACACCTTGATTTTGTGCTAAATTAATGCTCATTTGTTCCCCCTTTTCACCCTCTCCCTTTGTTGTCAATTTAATGCTTTCCTGACTAATCTAGCCAGTCTGTCCCCTAGAAGATTGGTTCTCCTTCTACTGTGATGGAAGCCATCCAAAGTACGTAGCCCTTTCTCTCCATAGAAAGTGGCCCAATGTTCCACAAAACCAAAACCTTCTATGTTACACCATGTACCTAGCCAGCGGTTCACTTCCAGAATCTTCTGTCTTCTGACTTCCTTCACTCCCGGGACAGGAAGGATCCTCAAGATGATCACTCGGACATTTCTCTCCTTCCGTTCCCTTCTGAATTTTCTGGAATCGTTAATAATCTGGGAGGTATCACACGAAGTGGTGTCGTTAGTGCTGATGTGCACCACGCCCACCTATTTCAGAAGCCTGTTCAATCTTTCAGTCACATCTCTTGTCTTGGTCCTGGGAAGACAGCGCACCACCCTGCTCTGCTCCTGCGCCTTGCAAGATTGTGCTTTCCATTCTTCTTAGCATAGAATCCCTGGCAAGGATCCTCTGTCTTCTTTGGATGGTTGGAGATCTCTTTGGCACATTTCGTAGTACTGTAGGCTGGGCTGAGCAGACACCCTCAGGTATGTCCTATACACCTCTCCATTCCATTCGGCCAGCTGGAGCTTCAGAGACCTTGTCTGCAGTTTCCACGCAGAGAACCTAATAATGATTGGATACTTCTAGCAGTGTGGGATTCCCCCTGGTGCTCTTCTCTCTGGTGATCACAGTCTGTGTATCCTTATCTGCCTCCAGGGGTGTAGAATGCCACTTGGTCATTTTACCTCTGGTGGTTATAATCCTCCTCTCTTGTTTCCACTGTCTTTGGTTTGTTGGTTGGCAGTTCCTTTCTTTCTTGAGTCTGGCGTGCTGATGCTTTCTGAACCTGGTTATTCAAGTACTCCTTAGTCTCTCCCACACTTCACAGTGTCAGTACTCCTCCTTCCAAACCACTAATCTTTTCTTCCAGCACAGCCACCAACTTGCACTTTGTACAAAGGAGGTTTCTTCAGGCAGGAAAGAAAAATGGCACATCCGTTGCTGGTCACAGCCACGGTTCCATCTCTGGCCATGACGGTATTGAACATAGAACTGTACCTTGAACTAACACCTCTGAAACGCACTTTCCTAACTGCCTCTAAAACTCCCCTGTTTGCCAAACTTTGTGGCTATAATTACAATGTAGGGTGCTCCAGACAGGGTCTGTCTGTGGTTATGATGAGTTTCTTTGTCTCTATATTAACATCAATAAATTTAGGCTTGAAATTAGACCAAGGTTTCTAACCATCAGAGGAGTGAAGTTCTGGAACAGTCCTCCATGGGGAGCAGTAGGGGCAAAAAACCTAACTTGTTTTAAGACTGAGCTTGGTAAATTTATGGTGGGGATGGTGTGATGAGATTGCATACAATGGCATGTTGCCCATCTATGACTGCTATTAGCAAATATCTCCAATGGCTGGGGATGGGACACTAGATGGGGAGGACTCTGAGATACTGCAGAGAATTCTTACCCAGGTGTCTGGCTGGTGAGTCTTGCTCACATGTTCAGGGTCTAACTGACTGCCATATTTGGGGTCAGGAAAGAATTTCCCCCCACCCCCGGTCAGATTGACAGAGACTCTGGGTGGTTTCTCCCTACACTGCAGCGTGGGGCATGGATCCCTTGCTGATTTGAACTAGAGCAAATGGTGGATTCTCTGTAACTTTAAGTCAGTAAATCACAAATGAGGACTTCAGTAAGTCAGTCAGAGTTTATGGGCCTACTACAGGAGTGGGTTCTGTGGCCTGCGATGTGCAGGAGGTCAGATGAGATGATCATGATGGTCCCTTCTGCCCTTAGAGTCTGCGAGTGACGTACCCTCTTTCCTTTCTTTTTTCCAGAGTCTGACCTTTCCACTGAACTGTTGGGAGCAGCTTCTAGATCGTATCGAGTTACAGACCTGAAGCCAAGAGGGATGTACTCGTTTTCAATAAGGCCACTCTTCGGAGAGACGGAGGGGCCAGAGGCGGCCCTTACTGAGCAGATAGGTATGAGAAACGGAGTCTTGTGTTGCAATTCTTGCTGGTGTCTTTGCTGTCACCACTAGCTCATGAGATGGTGCTCGGCATGACTTGTTCCCATGCAATCCCAATGCCTTTCGGGGCTAGTGGTGTTCTTACTATGACCTAGTTACGCGATGGATGCTTTTGTTTGCTTTGTTTGCTTTTTACAGTGGGATCTCAAGGGAATCCTTCCACTCCTGCTCCTACCGTTACTTCTTTACCGCCTGCCACTACGAGGCCCCGGCCCGTGGGCTCTAGCCACGCAAGGGCCACTCCTCTTCCATCAGCCACCACCATGACATTACGAATGACCCCAGCAACCACAGTTGTGACAACTAAAGCGTCGCCACCATTGACCACTCTCTCTGGGCCAAGTGAGTTTGAATCCACACGGGATTCAGTGCTGATGAATTGGTGCATTATAACCAGCGTACCTCTTGGATGCTGTGGTCTCCTCTGATCTCACGAGCTAAAACTGGGGCGGGCTGGGTGAATACTTGGAGGGAAAACCGCAGACCAAAAACACGTGCGCAGGAGGCATGTTGGCAATCACAGAATGATAGAATTGTAGGACTGCAAAGGGCCTTGAGAGGTCATCTAGTCCAGTCCCCTGCACTCATGGCAGGACTAAATCTTATCTAGACCACCCCTGACAGGTGTTTGTCTAACCTGCTCTTAAAAACCTCTAATGATGGAGATTCCACCACCTCCCAAGGCAATTTATCCCAGTGCTTAACCACCCTGACAGTTAGGAATTTTTTCCTAACATCGAACCTAAACCGCCCATGCTACAATTTAAGCCCATTGTTTCTTGTCCCATCCTTGGAGATTAAGAAGAACAATTCTTCTCCCTCCTCCTTGTTACAACCTTTTATGTACTTTAAAACTGTTCTCATGCCCCCTGCCCCCCCAGTCTTCTCTTCTCCAGACTAAACAAACCCAGTTTTTTTCTATCTTCCCTCATAGGTCATGTTTTCTAGACCTTTAATCATTTTTGTTGCTCTTCTCTGGACTTTCTCCAATTTGTCCACATCTTTCCTGAAATGTGGTGCCCAGAACTGGACACAGTACTTGAGCTGAGGCGTAAGCAGTGCAATCCAGTAGGTGGAGCACTTTCCTCTCTGTTAGCAGGTGAAAGAGCCCAGAGATGTTAGATAATCACACCTGTTATAATCGTAATAATACTGTGACCACTGCTCTGAAACAGATTGATGAACCATTGTGTCTGACGTCCTGTCTCTGATGGTGGCCAATGTCTAATACATAAAGAGGAGGCATAAAATGCATGTAAGAGAATTGAGGTGTGCAGCAACATCTCATGGCTGTGAATGTATTATATCGTCTTCATTCAACACACCCTTGAAACCACAAGGCTTGATTATATCTCGGACTGTTCTCCCATAAAGAAGAATAGTCCAACCTTTTATGACAAATCCCATCCAATATGAGACAGATTGGAGACCCATGGCCTTCCGGTCCGTGATTTACGGACATTCTACCTTCCCTTCGCAGTCTGTGGCAAGTTCAAAGCGGACATCGCGTTCCTGGTGGACGAGTCTTCAAGCATTGGCCAGAGCAATTTCAATAAAGTGAAGGACTTCCTCTTCCGGATCGTCTCCTATTTCCCCAGAATTGGGCCTGAGGGAACACAGGCAAGAGACCATTATTCTATCTATCTATCTATTGTAGGTACCTTTCTTCATTCTCACAACACCCCTGTGAGTTAAGGGAATGCTGTCTCCCCACTGTGAATCTTAGAGAGGCTAAATGACTTGCCTGAGGTCACACAGGAAGTCTGTGACAGAGAAGGTAATTGAACCCAGCTCTCCTAAGCCTGAGACTAGCATCCTAGCCATTGGGCCAGCCTTCCTCTTGGGCTCCAGCTGGACATTACCTGTTTTATGCCATTTTCTAGCAGTTTCTCCAAGCCCCAACCCTCACTAAAAAGAAGATCTCAGCGCTATTGAAACCGTGTGTTTCAATGTGCTCACTTTGGGCCTAATCCAGTGCCCAGTGAAGTCTATGGAAAGACTCCTACTGGCTTCCATAGGCTTTGGTATAGGTCCTTTGTTTGTAATGATCCACTTCGCACACGTGATATCTGAATTGGACCTTTAGGCTAAGGCTCCATGTTGCTTTCTTTCACTTGACTAAGAAAGGTGGAGTTCCATCTTCTCATTGACTGCAGACCATTCATAGCATCCCCCTCCCATGATCTATGCCTTTTACTCGTGTGCTTATATCCATGCCCCGTGCTCCCTAGCTCCATCCTGCCACCTTTATCGGCCTGACGTGCTCTTTGGCAGGTTGCTGTAGCTCAGTACAGCGAAGAGCCCAGGACTGAATTCCACTTTAACCAGCACAAGGATCGGAATGGAGTTCTCAAAGCCCTCAAGGAGCTGCAGTACACTGGAGGGAATACAAAGACAGGTGCGTACCGTGTATGCATGTCAGTGTTTGCAGGACGTATACTTTACAGCTAGAAATATGGGGCCAAGTCTTGATCTGGATTTGGCTCTCAACTTCCCCAGCAGTCAGGGGGCGTGATTTTGTTTTAGAGTTTTGAATCAGTCTGTTATAGAGGTTGGTTGGTTGCTTGTGAAGTTAAGAGCTAAACTTCTTTAAAGTTTGGATTGGGGTGGGTCTAGAGTTTTGGTTTGGACCCATTTTTAATAATAGCCCGGCCATCAATTCTGGTTCTTTCATCAGCGGCCTAGTTTTTCGTCTGACCTTCTCTTTATACTTTTATATCCCATCACCCTCCTTAATTTAATGGAGCCCTAATCGTAAGGTTACCTACCTATTGGGAATATTTTGAAGAGTGCTTTTAACTCTAAGGCCCCGTCTACACTACCCGCCGAAATCGGCGGGTAGCCATCGAACTATCGGGGATCGAATTATCGCGTCTTGTCTGGACGCGATAAATCGATCCCCGAACGCGCTACTTCGAACTCCGGTACTCCTGCAGAGCGAGCGGAGTTACCGGAGTCGACGTGGGAGCCGCGAACGTCGATCGCGGCGCCGCGCGGACGCGAGGTAAGCGCGCCAAATTCGAACTAAGATACTTCGACTTCAGCTACGCGAATAGCGTAGCTGAAGTCGAAGTATCTTAGTTCGATCCCGCCCCTAGTGTGGACCAGCCCTAAGACATAGCCTTGATCCTAACCAGCGGCGGCTCCAGGGACCAGCGCTCCAAGCGTGTGCCTGGGGCAGCAAGCCGCGGGGGGCGCCCTGCCGGTCCCTGCGAGGGCGGCAGTCAGGCAGCCTTCGGTGGCATGCCTGCGGGAGGTCCGCCGGTCCCCCGGATTCAGCAGCAATTCAGCGGCGGGTACGCCGAAGCCACAGGACTGGCGGACCTCCTGCAGGCATGCTGCCGAATCTGCGGGACCAGGGACCTCCCGCAGGCATGCCGCCGAATCTGCGGGACCAGGGACCTCTCGCAGGCACGCCGCCGAATCTGTGGGACCAGGGACCTCCCACAGGCATGCCGCTGAAGGCAGCCTGCCTGCCGTGCTTGGGGTGGCAAAAAAACTAGAGCCGCCCCTGATCCTAAGTCTAATCCTACTAGTCTTACATGCAAGAATTCGCAGCGTTGAGTTTTACGGTTCAGCGCTAGATTCTATTTCCTTGGGATTTATTTAGATCACAGGGTCTGTTCCCTTTGGATGCACGTCTGTAACTCTCAGTAATATTACATATGTGTGCACATTAGGTAGGACTTTCAGAAGATCTTCGCGCTGACCTAGCTCTGCTCCCACTGAAGTCAAGGGTTTTTTTTACCATTGACTTCAAGGGAAAGAGAGAGAGGCCAATTCAGTGTGTTTTGGAAAACCCCTCCTATTGGGGATAAAATTATCTACAGATCCCTCGCCTATGTTGGGAGCATCAAGGCTAGTAAAGGAGCAACTGACCCAAAATATTTCATGTTTTAAAAAAGAAATCCCCCAAACCTTCAGCCATCTGAAGATGCACTGTCTGTAACTACAGACATGCTAGAGAAGGGTTAGCCATTTAGCTAGTCCGTTCAGAGAACATAATTAGGTTTTACCTGGGTTCCTATTGCAAGGACTCCGAAATACACACACAGGAGCTTTAAAATGGGGGAAGTTAGCCCTCATTTGACCCTTTCTAAGCTGGTCACCTAAATAGCTGCCCTTGTCTTGGAGGAGCAAGTTAACTAGGATAGAAATTAGAGGAAGATTTCTAGGCACCAGACCAGGGGGAGGTTCTGGAGCAGCCTCTTTATAGGAGTAGCGGGGGGGCAAACAACCTACCTAGTTTTAAAAGGGCGCCTGATAAATTTATGAATGGGAGTATGTGACAGGGTTACCTGTGATAACGGGGGATTGGACTCAATGGCCTAGGAAGTCCCTTCCAGTCTTGACTCCTATGTTCCTAAAGTGGCTCTGGCACCGATTAGTGTCTCTTAATGTGGCCAGCCTGTACATTTTCTAACATGTCCTTTTTTCCACCTGCAAACTGGATCAGACGGACTCAGACCCACAGCAGTACTATTCAGATACCTGGCCTCGCGGGATCTAGGCGTGACTGGTGTGGAGAAAGTAAAGAAGGAAGTGTTATTTACTCCTTCTCATAACGCACGAACTAGGGGTCACCGAATGAAATGAATAGGCTGCAGGTTTAAAACAAACAAAAGGAAATATTTCTTCACATGACGCACAGTCAACCTGTGGAACTCTTTGCCAGAGGATGTTGTGAAGGCCAAGACTATAACAGGGTTCAAAAAACTAGATAAGTTCATGGAGGATAGGACCATCCATGGCTATTAGCCAGGGTGGGCAGGGATGGTGTCCCTAGCCTGTTTGCCAGAAGCTGGGAATGGGCAACAGGGGATAGATCACTTGATGATTACCTGTTCTGTTCATTCCCTCTGGGGCACCTGGAATTTGCCACTGTCAGAAGACAGGAGATTGAGTTAGATGGACCTTTTGTCTGACCCAGTGTGGCCGTTCTTATGTTCTAGGCTGTGCATCTTTCTGCTTTCCCCCAGGTCGTGGCTTAGGCTATGCGCTAAAGGAGTTATTTCAGTCCTCCAAAGGGATGAGACCAACCGTGCCTCGCACGCTGGTGCTAGTGACCGATGGACAGTCCCAGGACGACGTGTTGCCACCAGCCAGAGTGGTGCATGCGTTAGGTAGGGATCTTTGGGTGTGTTTTCTTGAAGGCCCCGATCCTACTCCCAGCAAAGTGGATGATAAAACTCCCGTGAGTTTCAGTTGTGCTGGATTGGGTCCTAACATAGTTTATTGTTGGCTTCCTGGGCTCTTATCTCGCCTTCCTTCACTAAAAGTGTGGGTGTGCCCCTGGCCAGACATACTGAGCCCAATACACCAGGGATGAACTTGGCCTACTGTTTTTAGATGAAGAGTCTGACCTGCACTGGATTTAATGCTCTGATGACTGACAGTTCTGGAGACTAGGGTGGCCAGGTGCCTGGTTTTCAACTGGAACGTCTGGTTGAAAAGGGGACCTGATGGTGTCCGGTCAAATCTACTGCGTCGGGCGGCTGCAGCACCCAGCACCGGCTCCGTGCAGAGCTGGGGGAGAGGGGAAGAGCAGTGAGCGACAGAGGGAGGAGGAAAGAGGAGCGAACAGGGGTGGGGTCTCAGGGGGAAGGGGCAGGGCAGATGCAGGGCCTTGGGGGAAGAGGCAGGGCAGGGGTGAGACCTGGGGGAAGGGGCAGGGCCTCAGGGGGAAGAGGTGGGGTGGAGGAGGTTCTGGCACACCTGCTGGAGTGTCCAGTTTTAAATATTACAAAGTTGACAACCGTATGGGAGACTGATGTCCACATTTTGTCCCAGGCAATGGCAGTGCTAGGTTCTCCCATGCACTGCCCCATGAATGTATCTCAGTACTGCCCGGAGACCAGCTCTGGAGCGGGAGGGGAGTCCGATCTCACGACCCATTTGAGATAATCCAATGAGGGTTTCCCTGCTCCTCTGCTGAGGTCTGTAATGGACTTTCCGCTGGGTGGGCTGAGAACAGCACCGCCTGATGGGCTTGTCACTCCCCTCTGAGCACTGTGTCGAACTAGTTTGGAGTCTCTGTCCAATCTCTAAACGACAGGAGTTCGTGTAACTGTCCTGTGCCCTTGCCAGCAGTCTCAATGGAGAAGCCCACAGGTGGAGACTATGAGCTGGGAATGTCTTTGTCAGAGCAAGCCCCATACCCCCAACTCCCCCAAGTGACAAAGGGGACCAGATGCCTAAGGGGTTAAGAGTTGACTCCCCACCGCAGTGTGAGCAATTTCTAGTGAATCAAGACAAGCTGTGGCCGGGAACTGAGCCCGGCTTTACTCTGCGGTTGAGAAGTTCCAAGTTGATGGGTGGATTTAACCCCACAACTCCCATTAATCCGCGTCAATGGGCACTGTGGGGTGAAACCCCCCTAGCCCGTTTGGAAGATCTCTGCCCGTATGTCTGTCTAATGAGGGAGCCGTTTGTTTCAGGAATCCGTGTCATCGCCGTGGGGGTCTCCAGAGCTGACCCCCAAGAACTGAACAGCATCTTGTTACACCGCAACCTGCAGAATGTTTTCTACATCAGCACTTTTGAGGACTTCCCCCACATCATCCAGGAGGTGATAGAAACCATTTGCTCTGACTCGCCACATTCGGGAGCTCAACCGCAGCCCAGGGAGGTGAGCTGCTTTCTCTTACACTGTTTCCATGTCTATGCTCTATTTCCTACAGAGAGCTTTGCAGAGAAGCCAGTTCACCTCCCAGAGGTCATTTCTGGCAGCCTGTGATCATGCTCCTACCCTGCGTTCTGGTTCAAAGCAACCCTAAAAAGTTAAGAATCGTAGGACTGGCAGGGACCTTGAGAGGTCATCTAGTCCAGTCCCCCGCGCTCATGGCAAGACTAAGTATTATAAACGAGGCTTTGGGCCTCATTCTGATCTCACTTATCGTCCGCTGCTGTCAGCTGGCAGTCATGCCATCCAAGACGACAATGTAAAACAGGCACAGATGAAATCAGAATCTGGCCTTTTCCTGGTTATCCATTAAGTCAGTGGCATATCCATGACAGGGTGAAAAAACACTTGAGTGAATTGCCAATGCACAGTCGTCTCCCGGTAACCGTTGTCTGCTCAATCCACCCCTGGCAATGTGATATCAGTCGTTTGTAACCAACCGGGTCCTTAGACACACATAATCCTCTTTGATAAGACAAAAAACTAACTCAAGCTGCGTGTTGTAGGTTGCTAGGCAGGATATGGTCAAACTGCAGCAGGTTGGTGGCATGGAGAACAACTCATCAGTCCATGATCCAGCTTCTGCTGATCCAGAAATCCAAAGACCAGAGGGGCCATGCAATCCCAGGTGCTCAAAGGTAAGAAGAGCGATAGCAGCTCAGTAGGGTGTGCTTGGGGGAGTATATTGCATGAGACACGTGCAGTGAGAGCACTCATTAGTTTGGGGTTGATCCCCTACCATCTTGCTCCAGTTTTATGCTGGTGTAACTGCGCTGTCTTGAATGGAATGACATCAGCACGAAATAAGAGCAGTGGCCAATCAAGGCTCTTTATCTCTGGAGACATGGGCGCAAGCCGTGGCTTAGGTCACCAGTCGTCCATATTTGGAGATCTCCTGCTCAAATCTGTCATTTGTGCACTCCACAAACACGCAGCACGAGGAGCAACCTGTGACCTCTCACCATTATTATCAACTTGTTTCTCATGGGCATTGCAGATGAATTCATAGATTTCAAGGCCAAAAGGGACCATTATGACTATCTAGTCTGCTCTCCTGCATGACACAGACCAGGGAACCTCACCCAGTAACTTCTGCATCAAGCCCATAACTTCTGTTGGAGCTATAGCATCTAATTTAGAAAGACATCCAGTCTTGGTTTAAAGCAGGGGTAGGCAACCTATGGCGAGCTGATTTTCAGTGGCACTCACACTGCCCAGGTCCTGGCCACCGGTCCAGGGGGCTCTGCATTTTAATTTAATTTTAAATGAAGCTTCTTAAACATTTTCAAAACCTTATTTACTTTACATACAACAATAGTTTAGTTATATATTATAGACTTAAAGAAAGAGACCTTCTAAAAACATTAAAATGTATTACCGGCACGCGAAACCTTAAATTTGAGTGAATAAATGAAGACTCGGCACCCCACTTCTGAAAGGTTGCCGACCCCTGGTTTAAAGACTGCAAGTGACAGAGAATCCACCATGTCCTAGGGCAAGTTGTTCCAATGGTTAATGGCCTTCCCTGTTCAAAATGTGCTGTGAGATTTTAGGAGGATTTGAATGCCAAGCAGGAGATGGTCTGTTGCATTTATTTAATAGTTTCCTTTGAGCCATTGCCTTTCCCTCTGTTAAAAATAAAGCATCAGTCACTTCTTGCCTCCATTGGGAAGCACCTGTAGCCAACCTCTGACCCACCATAAAGGCCGGGAGAGAGGAGGAGCAACTGTAACAGTTGACCATGCTAACCTACTGGAAGGGGTGGGAAGCCATTTTTTGCCAGTTCTGCAATAAGAGGTGGGGGCAAGAATTGCAATTATTTTTCTTCCTGTTTACTCTGTTGCCATCACAGCTTCTATTCTTGTTCTGTTACAGGCTCTTAAAGGAGAGAAGGTAAATATTCTAGCCAGCTGAGCGATTTCACTCTTCAACGGGAACACACAAGCCTTGGCATTTACGTGCTATGCTGGAGGGGAACCGGAGAAATACCCAAGACAGACACTCCGGCTAGAGCCATGAAACAGCCAGGAGGAGATTGTTGCCTACATTGGGCTCTGGATGAGAGATCTCTCCAAGTCAAAATAGTAACTGAAGGGCAGGGCTCAGTGTACAAGGCCTGAACCCCTTGAGTCACCTTGCAACAGGCTGACGTACCAAATATCTGGGCGTTAATCTGGGTAACTCAGAACAGGAGAGGTGTGTTTGGATTACGAGGGTTGGGTTGGGAGCTCACCTCCATCTGAGGTCAAATTAGGGACTGTATTTCTAGATCCCAAATCCTGGATCCAAACACTCCTACTCTCTGCTGGACACTGTGACCAATCCATTGCTACAAGCGCATATTCTTTGGCCTTCTCTAGATGAGGATAAAAGGTGTTTAAAAAAAAAATGGGATAGCCAATGCATTTTAAAACCCTGCTGTAAATAGGACAAGTTGCATGTTAGCTGATGGGATGAACCCTATGGGATTAGAAATGTGCTTCTTGGATTAACAGTAGGGGGAAACAATACGGTCAAATAGTTCCAAGCTATGAAGCTGTTGTTCCATACAGAGGAAGGGTAGTTCAGTGGCTAGTGTCTCGGAGACACAGGTTTAATTCCCAGCTATGCCACAGACTCCCTTTGTGACCTGGGGCAAGTCACGAAGGCTATGTCTACACTGCAGCTGGGAGCATTGCTTCCCCGTGCGTGCCGATGGATTTGAGTTAGCGGGCTACAAGGACAGCGTCGGTGGGCTAGATTCCCAGGCCAGAAGGGACCATTGTGATCATCTAGTCTGACCTCCTGTAGAACAAAAGAATTCCTGGAGGAGAATATCTGTTGGAAAAGCATCCAGACTTGAGTTAAAAATGGTCAGTGATGGAGAAGCCACCACAACCCAATGGTTAGCTACTCTCACCGTTACAGATTTACGCCTTATTTCCAGTCTAAAATGAGCACTCCCTGTGGTTCTGGATCACACCTTTTACTGCTCTATCAGCCTGGATTCCTCCCTCACTAGAATGTGTGAGCAGGCCAGGCTCCAAAGCAGCAGTGAAAGGGTTAACAGGCTAGTACTCACGTGGTCAGTGCCTGAGAGGGGGGAGGGATAGCTCAGTCGTTTGAGCATTGGCCTGCTAAGCCCAAAATTGTGAGTTCAATCCTTGAGGGGGCCATTTAGGGATCTGGGGCAAAAATCTGTCAGGGATGGTACTTGGTCCTGCTATGAAGGCAGGGGACTGGACTCGACTCAATGACCTTTCAAGGTCCATTCTATGAGATAGGTATATCTCCCATATTAAGGGAACAGGATCTGATTGTGACATAGGCCTGTAATCCATGGAGTATTTCCCAGGCCCTGTAACTGAGCAGACCCCTTCCCTGCCCCAGTTTAAGCTCTCTCCACCCTGTTCTGCAGCACCTCCCTGAGTGACTCTAGCTCTGTTTCCTTGTCGTGCAGGGCGAGAGAGGCCCACCTGGAGAATTGGTGAGTACGATCAGAGAAGATCCTTCACATGAGCCAGGAAATACATTTTCCCAATGGCTTGAGGCCTTGGACAGGCCCTCTGGGACAGGGGGAAATACAAGCAAAGCGTAACATCGAAAAGGAGGCTAACGGGCCTGGGGTTTGAATGTAGCCTCTGGGGAGTGAAGAGGATTGGATTTCTAAAGGGATCCAATAACTCCTTCCCCACCTCTTAAGACGCATTGTTGTAAATGGCTGAGTGGTGGGCTAAACGGCCCTTCCCAGGGCTCGGTTGGGTGGGTTGATCTGTGTTTCTTTGGAGGGTAATAAGATCCTGAATTTTTTTTTCCATTTTTTTCCTTTTCAAGAGCTTCACCGGTTTGCAGACTGGAGGCAGTTACGATCCATACAGCTTTGCTGTGAAGGGAGAGAAGGGAGAGAGGGTGAGTCTCGCAGCAGGAGTGATGCACTGGATTAATTAGCACGTGGCGAGGTAATTAATAGTTACAAAAGGCTGCCCCAGCGCATGGTGCATTTAATGTGCCCTGTTCCCTGCTGGCTTTGAAAATCAAACAGGACTGAAGGTGTGTGTGAGAGAGGGAGAGAGAGACATGCATGGGCACGACACTTTATTTTTTGTTTCTCAGAGATGATTCTCCCGGCGAAGAGAAAGGGGAGACCAGAAACTGATGTCTCGTGAATAGGGGAGAAGGCATTATATCCCATGGGCCACAGCTTCCTGCATGGCTGAGCAGGACTGGGCTGTTGAGGTCAAGGCCTGGGCATTGTTGAACCCAAGAGACAAAACAACCCAGAAGAAAAACGCTGAATGAGTCCCACCAGGCTGTTTGGTTGCTAGCTCAGGGCTCCTGTGTCCCAGAACATGAGGAATCCACAAGGAATTAGGGATGGATAATCCCAGCAGAATTCAGGCCTTTGCAAACCCCGTCAAGCCAATTTTTGAGTTCACAAAACTTGTCTGGGCTGGGAAATCCCATGTGCTCATGGCTGTTTTTCCCCCAGAGGCCATCCAACCTCCGATAAAACACTGATGTGTTTTTCTAGGGAAAGGGAAGCCAGTGCTGTTAGAACATCCTCTCCCACCACTACCCAAAAAAGTGTTGACCAGAGTTATTGGAGGCTGGCATGGCAGTTCTTGCCCTACCACCCAAGCTATGCCCCTATCTCTGACCTTGTTACTTTCCATGTATTTAGGGGCTGCCTGGGAAAGATGGAATTCCCGGACTGCCAGGTCGACCTGGGCGAGTGGGCCCCTCTGGCTCCCCTGGGCTAATGGTAAATATCTGGATTAATGAGCACTGTCAACGCTGGGATTAATAAAGGGAGGAAAACCCCTTTTCCAGTGTTTGAACATCGATTTTTCTCTCCCTCAATTTACAGGGGCTCCCTGGTATCCAAGGCGATCTTGTAAGTATTCCGAACCAGCAAGGTCTCAAACTCAGCGGCACCCAAATAACCCTCGCTGGATCCTGCACCATGCGGGCGTGGAGGGTTGCACGGGCAACAGCCAAGTCAGTCGTGCTGAGCCGGATGGGGAGCCCTAGGGAACCCGATTTTGCATTTATTGGGTACTGCCGGGGCCAAATGACTCCTGCCCACGTGCCTCATCAGCTTGAGCAGGATCACGCCTGAGGCCGTGTCCATCTTTCTGTCCCTAGGGAGCATTGCACGGACTTTCTACCACTCAGTGCAGAGGGCAATGCCTGTGACTTAGCCTTACCTGGAACGACATGTAGCGTCCGCTCACACTTGCTGGAGCTCAGTGATTGTGATAACACATTGGCTAAGTGCTTGCGATAATGTCTCCTGCTAGTGGCTGACTCCGGGGAGGATAACAGCCAACTACTGGAGCTCTCCCTTTGGCTCCAGGGCTTCAGATCCCCAGCCCAAGCCCTGCTGTGTAAGTCTAGTGCATGGAATTGGGATACAGGTACATTTATTTCACTCTGATACTTTTTGTTTTCCTGTGCGAGGCATTTTCCCAGTGATTGTCATCACAGGGGGCCCAGTCACAGAAACCACCATTGCAAATGAACACCCCACCTGACTCCATTCGGAGGGGCCATGTTGTCCCTGTAGAGTGTGTATACAATGACCCACCACCCATCAGAGGTCATGAATGGGGACTGAACATGTGAGCTACAGTGCTAAAAGCATGGCTTTCGACTGCTTGAGCAAAAGGAGCATCTTCAGTAGCTGGTAGCAGCAGTAAGCTCTTATCTTATGTGCATCAGCCACTAGAGGGAGACATGTAATACACTAAATTAGTGGGTATGTGACTCCTATTGATGTTGGTACCACAAAGGAAGGAACTCTACTCATTGGAACCTGTTTAAGTTATCACTCAGTGGGCCAACAAAAATTTGTCCTCTAGTGGAGATGGGTTTATAGTTTAGGATCCAACAGAATGGAACTGACGGCCTTGGGTTTATAAGTGATCACCTCACCTAAGGGATTGCAGGCTGGCAATGATTGTGAGCCGATTTCTCTCTGTTATTTAACTCTGCATGATTTATTTTAAATTCTAGGGACCTCCTGGATATCCAGGGCCAACGGGGCCGAAAGGAGACAGAGTGAGTTCCCTTTACATGTTTCAATAGAAAAAGCCATTGTAATGCACTGCCCTCCTATTAAGGTGTGTATGTCTCACTGCCCTCTACTGGATAGAATCAGAACTTCTGAAGTGCATGTCACTGGCCCTATATGGCTGGCAGCTGATGGAGATTCTCCTCCAGCTCAGGGGCTAGAGGCCTGTACACTGGGAACAGGAGGTCTGAGTACCATCTCTGCTGAGGCTATGAAATTCCCAGTGACCATGGTGTGCAGCCATAATGTCAGCAGTGAGCTGCTGTCAATGGTAAGGGAAGCACAGCTGTCCAGGAGGTACAATCTATAAAATGAACGGAACCAGATGCAGTGTAACATTGGGGAAGGTCAGTTGTCTTGGTACCCATGCACAGCTCCCGGTGTGCATTGTATGCGGGCATTGGAGGGCAATGCAGACCTCCTGGCAGGTTTGTAAAACTGATTCAGATAAATCCCACAGAGGCTTTAGCCTCTTTGCGTCCAATCTGTGAGTCTTTAGTGAAGGTTAAGTCCTACCAGGGTCAATGGGAGAGGACTGCACAGGCATTAATTCAAATCCCTGATTCATCTCACGCGGCTCAATAATTTCACAAGGCATTTATCACTCTGCTTCAGTGAGTCAGTCTGCAGTTTTTGAGCATCACCTGTCAACCGTAGAATCGTAGGACTAGAAGGGACCTCGAAATGTCGTCTTGTCCAGCCCCGACTCATGGCAGGACTAAGTATTATCTAGTCCAGAGGTCATAGAATCATAGAATCTCAGGGTTGGAAGGGACCTCAGGAGGTCATCTAGTCCAACCCCCTGCTCAAAGCAGGACCAAACCCAACTAAATCAGCCCAGCCAGGGCTTTGTCAAGCCTGACCTTAAAAACCTCTAAGGAAGGAGATTCCACTACCTCCCTAGGTAACCCATTCCAGTTCTTCACCACCCTACTAGTGAAAAAGTTTTTCCTAATGTCCAACCTAAACCTCCCCCTCTGCAACTTGAGACCATTACTCCTTGTTCTGTCATCTTCTATCACTGAGAACAGTCTAGATCCATCCTCTTTGGAACCCCCTTTCAGGTAGTTGAAAGCAGCTATCAAATCGCCCCTCATTCTTCTCTTCTGCAGACTAAACAATCCCAGTTCCCTCAGCCTCTCCTCGTAAGTCATGTGCTCCAGCCCCCTAATCATTTTTGTTGCCCTCCGCTGGACTCTCTCCAATTTATCCACATCCTTCTTGTAGTGTGGGGCCCAAAACTGGACACAGTACTCCAAATGAGGCCTCACCAGTGCTGAGTAGAGGGGAATGATCACATCCCTCGATCTGCTGGAAATGCCCCTACTTATACAACCCAAAATGCCATTAGCCTTCTTGGCAACAAGGGCACACTGTTGACTCATATTCAGCTTTTCGTCCACCGTAACCCCTAGGTCCTTTTCTGCAGAACTGCTGCCCAGCCATTCGGTCCCTAGTCTATAGCAGTGCATGGGATTCTTTCGTCCTAAATGCAGGACTCTGCACTTGTCCTTGTTGAACCTCATCATATTTCTTTTGGCCCAATCCTCTAATTTGTCTAGGTCCCTCTGTATCCTATCCCTACCCTCCAGCGTATCAACCACTCCTCCCAGTTTAGTGTCATCTGCAAACTTGCTAAGGGTGCAGTCCACACCATCTTCCAGATCGTTAATGAAGATATTGAATAAAACCGGCCCCAGCACCGACCCTTGGGGCACTCCACTTGATACCGGCTGCCAACTAGACAAGGAACCATTGATCACTACCCGTTGAGCCCGACCATCTAGCCAGTTTTCTATCCACCTTACCGTCCATTCATCCAGCCCATACTTCTTTAACTTGCTGGCAAGAATACTGTGGGAGACTGTATCAAAAGCTTTGCTAAAGTCCAGAAATAGCACATCCACTGCTTTCCCCTCATGCACAGAGCCGGTTATCATTTGGCATCTGGCCCGTCAGGGTAAAGCCGCTGGCTGGCAGGGACGGTTTGTTTATCTGGAGCAGCCACAGGCACGGAGCCCCTCAGCTCCCACTGGCCGCGGTTCGCTGTTCCTGGCCAATGGGAGCTGCGAGAAGCGGTGTGGGCCGAGGGATGTGCTAGCCTCTGCTTCCCACAGCTCCCATTGGCCCGGAACAGCGAACTGCGGCCAGTGGGAGCTGCGGGGCTCCGTGCCTGCAGATGCTCCAGATAAACAAACCGTCCCGGCCCGCCAGAGGCTTTACTCTGACGAGCCGGGTGCCAAAGTTTGCCGACCTCTGATCTAGTCCATCCCTCACAGGTGTTTGTCCAACCTGCTCTTAAAAATCTACAATGATGGAGATTCCACCACCTCCCTAGGCAATTTATGCCAGTGCTTAACCACTCTGACAGTTAGGAAGTTTTTCCTAATGTTCAACCTTAGCCTCCCTTGCTGCAATTTAAGCCCATTGCTTCTTGTTCTATCCTCAGAGGTTAAGGAGAACAATTTGTCTCCCTCATCCTTGGTGGCTTGCAGTAGCCCCCTACCATGACATCACTCTTGTTTTTTACCGCTTTTATCCTTACCCAGAGACTTTCAACAAGTCTGTCTCCTATTTTCATCTCAACCTCAGTCCAAGTGTGTACATTTTTGATATATAAGGCAACACCTCCTCCCTTGTTTCCCTGCCTGTCGTTCCTGAGCAAGCTGTCCCCTTCTATACCAATATACCAGTCATGTGTATTATCCCACCAGGTCTCTGTGATGCCAATTATGTCATAGTTGTGTTTACGAACTAGCATTTCTGGTTCTTCCTGCTTATTCCCCATCTTCTCGCATTCGTATACAGACATCTCACTTATGGATTTGATTTCCCCCTATGTTCTCTCTTGTCTCTCCCTTATCCCTGCTATAATGACCCATGCTCTAGCCAAATTAAGACTCTTTTCCCAGATCTCCATGCTTTTGACTTACCTGTGTGCTTTTGTCTCCTGCCCCCATTAAACCTAGTTTAAAGCCCTCCTCCCTAGGTTAGCCAGTCTGTATCCAGTAAAGTCTGTATCCAGTCTGTCATTGAAGCTGTCTGCATCAGCCCTGTCCTTTGGGGACGATTGTTTATACGCCTGCCTGCCTGCCTGTCTAACAGCCTCTGGAGCAACCGACTAACTGACTGAAGAGCGAGGAAGTCGGGACCAGCTCCTCAGCTGGCACGAATGGGTGAAGTTCCATTGAAGTCAATGGAACCCTGGGAACCTACCCCAGCTGAGAATCTGGTCCTAGGGTTGCTGTGTGTATTGTGTACAGAGCAAGTTCTCAGGGTTTCCTCGGATGGAAATCTGAGCGTAAAAGCTTCCTGACGCCCCAGTCAGCTGCTGAGTGTGCTGCTTCCTGTTGTGCAGGGGGAACCGGGCTACGTGCTGGGAGGGGTGGAAGTGATCCCTGGCCGAAACGGACAACCAGGCTCTCCTGTGAGTAAACACATGACATCTGGTATAACCCACCTCCCTTCGGCTGGCGGTGTCACCATAGATCGCACAAGCGGGGCTGCCAGGCCTTTAGTATTATCTGTAGTCTTATAGCGGCCAAGGGGTCTCTGTTAGGATCGGGGCCTCATTGTGCTAGTCACTGTACATGCATATATAGCACAAGACAGACCCTCCTCCAGGTAGCTTAGGATCAAAACAGGCAAAATAGGTGCTCCGAGGGAGAACGGGATGCAACATACGAGCCGGCTAGGTCAGTGCTTTCCTTTTCTTGGGAGTCTCCTGTACAGGTGCTGGTGACTTGGGAGGCAGCGCTCTTTCCTTTGAGTCAGCACTAGAGGGCACTGTGCTGCTGGATGTGGTCTCTGAGGCTCTCATGGGGCTTTGTGTAAGATTAGGGTTGTTAACCCCCACATCCTGATGAAGTACAGTTTGGATAACTGCTCTCTGGCTTCTCAAAGCCCCCCCCCCGCTTGTCATTTCAATGAGATACAAAATCCTCCTTCACGTCCTGGCCTGAGCTGCTGGCAGTGTTATTGTGTGCTATTAACCAGCTGCTGCCTTTCACCCCAGAGGTGGCAGCATTTCAGTGCTGGGTGCATGGATCTCAATGTATGTTCTAAATAATCTTATGCCTCCTCAGTGTTTCCTGCTGTACCCTCATCCTCTCTTTACACTGCGGCCATCCTCTGTCCTCTTGAGAGCAGGGTTATGGATGTCTTTCCTTCAGTGTCTCTCTGTGCAGCTCAGTGATTGGCCAGAGAGGTCCCCACCGAGTGACACGGGACACTTACCCTAGGCCCGTATGCTGCTCTCCTTTGCTAGGAGTGGGAGTAAAGGTCACTGGTAGAGCTTGTGTCTCTCAAATGTTTGGCTTGAATCATTTCAGGGGCAGAAAGGGCAGCCGGGAGTTCCTGGAGCAGCAGGACCGCCAGGGCCACAGGGACCGCCTGGGATGTCTGTGAAGGTGTGTGTGACTGTGAACTAGCCATTCGTCTGCCTTGCTCCGCCATAGACACCTGGGGGTGTGTGCTCAATGTGAGGTAACTAGGGGGGTTACCCTGGTCAAGGCAGGGGGAATCCACATCCTGTCACACAGCGAGGGATCAGGCCTCCTAGACATCTGCAAATTAACCCTGTGCCATTGATGCCAATGGGGGCTTTCCTGGTGACGTCTGTGAGTGCAGGATCAGGCCCCTCTCTGTAGCCTGACCTCTCATCACAAGACACTGGGGTCCAACCGCAGTTTCAGAGGACCTAGGGGGCCAGTTTGAATGCAGCCTGGGACAGCAGTGAGTGAAAGCTGTTACCGTCTGGGGGTGGTTCCGTGGCTGAGGTGAAATATTTAAGCTCGGCCCAGTTGTCAATAGTTGCCTCCCTACCCAGCCACCTCCTAGACAGTTTGAGCAGAGGACAATGGTGGAGTGGGGCTTGAACTCCCCTCTCAGCCCAAGAGGTGGTCTCCAAGTTGGCTCTCCGGGGTGGATGCCTGTGGCCTGCGCAGTGTAGCGGAAGCTCGTATTGCAGCTATACTTGTCCTGGTGGTAGAGGGCTTCGGCCTCTGGGACTGTCAGCCCCAGCACTGAATTTGCAGAAGGAAATAAAAAAAAAACAATCCAGGCACCTGCTTTGAAACGGCAGGAGAGCACAAGCCAAGCGGTGAATCCTGCAGCATCTTGCCTGGGTGCAAACATGGGAGGCAGCTCCCCTCACACGCGTGGGGCAGACTTCAGCCCGGATTGCGTAGATCTTCGAGAGGAGGCTCCAGTGGAAAGGGAGGGGGGCCCTGAGAAGGAAACACGATCGTTCCTGTCTTGTTCTGAGGCTGTATCATTCTCTGTCCTCTGTTTCAGGGCGAGCCTGGAGACACGGGTCATAGAGTAAGTAGCTGAGATTTACTCCTAGTTTCATCCCCTGTGTGTGTGTGTCTGTCTGTCAGACCTGAAGAAGAGCTCTGGGCGGCTCGAAAGCTTCTCTCTCTCACCAATAGAGGGTGGTCCAATAAAAGAAATTACCTCACCCACCTTGTCTCTCTAATATCCTGGGACCAACATGGCTTCAACCAAACTGCATGCAACATGTCTGTCTGTTTGTCTGTCTCAGCAACTGACTGATGGCCCTGCATTTTATTTTTAAGCTGCCTAATGGATTGAATACATGCCCCAGTGATGCTCAGCCTGGGGACCTATCCAAGAAGAGACATTTCCTTTTTTTGGTCCCCTCCCCTCTCCCCACACCCCTCACCCCCGATCCCTGATCTGTCTGGTGGTGCTAGTAGTGTTGCTATGGCTACCGGTCAGGAGTAGGTGTGTGTATATGATGCAGGGAGGGAGCTGCCCAAGTAGCATAGGCCTATGACCATCACTGACCATAATAACACAGTAAGTCGAGTATGATTCTCCCCTTACCACTGGTCTCCGCTGCAGCTTGTGTCCTGTGGCAGGCTGCAGGGGTCTCTGGGGTGCCATTGTATCCGCATTAATCACTGAACACATGATTGATACTGAGGGAAGCTCCTGGAAACATGCAGTGTCGTTCTAGGCGGTGAGAGTCTCTCATGCATTATACAGGGGCCTCGAGGGAAAAGCGGCGCCAAGGGCGACAAAGGAGATGCGGGAGAGACCGTGAGTACAGACTGGTGCTGAACTTTCGCCAATAGTCGCTTTGGGCCAGATGGAGCCTGTCAGACGCAGGCCGTCGCTTAGGGTGGGGTGGAGAGCAATGCATCCTGGGAAATGTCATGGAGGCGTAGTCGGCAGGATCTACACCCTATTTGCTGGTTAGCCATGGGTCACGCTCCCGGAATTTATTCACCAGATAACATAGGTACTAAGAATCATAGAATCATAGAATATCAGGGTTGGAAGGGACCTCAGGAGGTATCTAGTCCGACCCCCTGCTCAAAGCAGGACCTAATCCCAACTAAATCATCCCAGCCAGGTCTTTGTCAAGCCTGACCTTAAAAACCTCTAAGGAAGGAGATTCCACCACCTCCCTAGGTAACCCATTCCAGTGCTTCACCACCCTCCTAGTGAAAAAGTTTTTCCTAATATCCAATCTAAACCTCCCCCACTGAGTACAAGGTGAGAAGGTTGGGAATGGGTAGGGTGACCAGACATCCCGATTTTATCGGGACTGTCCCGATATTTACTTGTTTGTCCCGCGTCCAGACCGATGTTCGGTCGGGACGCGAATTGTCCTGATATTTTGCACTCTGGCGCACAGGTGGAGGGCGCCCCCAACTCAGCCCCGGCCCCGCCCCAACTCCGCCCCCTCCCTGCCCCATTGGATCCCTCCCCAAATCCCCGCCCCGGCCCCGCCTCTTCCCCAAGCACGCCGCATTCCTCCTCCTCCCCCCTCCCTCCCAGCGCTTGCACCGCCTACAGCTGATTCGCGCAAGCCTGGGATGGAGGGGAGAGAAGCAGGACACGGCAGCCCACTCAGGGGAGGCGGAGGTGAGCTGGTGCGGTGGGGGACAGGGCGGGGAGCTCCGCCCCCACCAATTTTTCCTATGCTCTGGCTCTTTTTTTTTTTTTCTCCACTGGCGACCCCCCCCCCCGACTCCCCAGTGTCCCGATATTTCATCTCTCTCATCTGGTCACCCTAGGACCGAGTGAAGAAAAAGGTTACGGTTTGTTATTTTCCGTTTGTTTATTTTCAGTAAGGGAACTAGAACAAAGGGAAAGGCAGGATGAGTAAGCTGGAGACATATGCTAAACTTCCCAAACTAGAGTTAGAAAACCTCTGTGCTGACCGTGGCCTGGAAGCTGCAGTCAGAACTACGAGGGGATAAGAGCTGTGCTCATGGAATATGAGAAGCAGCAGTTAGAGTTGGCCAAGAGAGAGGCCCAAAAGCTGGAGGTAGAGGAGAAAGCCAAAGAGTGAGGTGCCTCTGGATAGCGTCACACTCCCCTCTGTGGCGGGCACCAGCGTTCACTGGCTAAGACGCTGTATGAGCTAATTCCCAGCATTTTGTGGGGCCTAATTTTTATCATGTGGCTTGGCACTAGCCCTAAATGCCTTGGGCGTGACAGGCACTGCGTTGAACCAGATTCTCTTCCTCTTTCGCAGGGGAAAGCCGGTTTGCCTGGCCCCCTCGGGCTGGATGGGGCTCCTGGAATTCCCGGGCCAAGGGGAGAAAAGGTCATTACTCGTGTAATATGTCTTTACTTTTCATCTGCCCAGAGAGGACAGAAATAGCTGAGTTGCCGTAATGGCAGGATGTACCAAGTGCGAGGATGGAGAAGCGTCACCATATCTCCCCCTGCTCCATGGACTTGCTGCAGCCAATATCATGGAACAGAATAGACATTGTCTGTCTAGTCAGCCTTCCCTGTTCCTCTGACTCATCCCGTCTCTGTGCATCTGCATGGTTTGGCCACTGTAGATGCCAGGGCCTTCTCCTCTCCCACGGGATGGCCTCCTTTGGTGTCCCTGCCTCCTCTATCCCCATCCTCTTTCACATCTCACCTGAAACCTCTACAGTCCTTTTCTTAACTTGTCTCCCTTTCCAGGCAACTTAGGCCGACCTTATAAACACAACCCTGTAATGCTGAGGCTACATCACCAGACACTTCTCCAGACAAAATGGTCCTGTACTAAATTGCTGGCCCCCAATGGGAGTTCAGAGACGCTGCTGTAGATAAGACTGATTTCAGTTACAGTCTCGCCTTTTCTTTTCTTTTTGTTTTCTTTTGTTCCTTTCTCTCTTCTCCCTCTGGAGTGTTACCTTCACTTAGGCTGTGCTTGTTTTTCAGGGGGAGGCAGGGATCGGCATTCCAGGCACACCTGGATTTAAGGGAGCAGAAGGAGGAAAGGTATGTTTAATCTTTGCTACCAGGTTTGCACATGTGCAATAGGCAACCTCTGTCCCTCCCCTTTTCCTGCAACACTCCAGATTTAGTTTTTTGGTTCAATCTGTTAATAACTACATCTGTCCTTGTAGTTTTGTGGCCTGGGTTATGCAGGAGGTCAGACTAGATGATCACAGGTTACGTCCATATTTGAAGCTAGGGGTGTGATTCCCAACTTGCCTAGATGTAGTCATGCTAGACCTCTCTGAGCAATATTTATCTGCTTTCGCACGAAAATTTCTATATTTTTCAGTCAGAAAACCTAAATATTTTGGCGGAAACCGAAATATTTCAAATTGGACATGCTGCCACATTGCCTCGTGGGAGTTATAGTTTACTTGCCTCATGTCCCCATTCTCCTCTATGGGCTGAGCTCCCCAGAGTGACTACATCTCCCAGGAAGCACCATGGCCAAGGTCTCCCATGATGTACTGCCTCCTGGCTCCAAAAGGGGAGATCATGGTGCATCATGGGAGATGTAGCCCTGTATTGAAATGTCTGCCAATGTCTTTTTTCCATTTTTTGTCAACATTTTCTATGGAACCTCCTGCTTTTTTCCACCAGCTCTAGTAGGAAGGCTGGTGCAGACAAGGTGTCAGTGGCCACCAGCATTTTTATCATGGCGTTTAGACCTTCTCTCATTAGGGTGGGAGGACTCAGTGATTTAAACACCATCAGTACTGGGAACCTTGGTGCCTAACGTGGCTACTGCAGTAGAACTAAACCAGCAATAGCCAGGTGTTTGGCAACAAAACCCAATGTAGATGCAGCCTCATTTGTCGGACTCGGACTGGACGTTATTTTCTCAGAGGTAGGAGAGAATTTCATCTGGCTGTGAGCACCATGTGGCTGCGGGGTTCCAGCTTGGGGAGGAGTCAGTCTGATCCAATTAGCATCTGAGCTGCACGGCATTAACGCCCAAACACTGGTCCCAATGAGCAGCTTGAGCCTCACGGCCTGTGCTCTGGGGTGTTCCAGTGGGGCTGTAGAGTGGGAAGGCACCTAGGCCATGGATCAGAAGTGGAGCTGTTCCACAGTGTCCGCTGCAGCCTGTGCAGCACCTGGCCTCCCCCTCTGCCAAGGGAAATGGTTGGTGGCAGATCCACCAGCTCTACCCACAGATCCCTGCTGTGCCAGGCAGTGCCTGGAGTTCCTGTGCAGCTGGACTTGTGGCACAAAAATCCTGCTTGGGCTTCCGGAATCCTGCCCTTTGCCCCTAAACACCTGGTAGGAATTGCTCTGTCCTTGCAAGACGCCTGTGTCTTCACTGTTTGATGGAACTGGATTTAGCAAACTGTTGGAGGTGACAATCTAATAGGCGAGGGACGGGCGTTGCTGAAATCAGCCCTTTGTAAATAGCTGGATCACAATGGAGAGGTGTGGTTGAAACTCATGCACTGCTGCTGGGGTTGAAAAAGGAGAGAAACACTGAAGAATGGTGATGATGATGATGAAGAAGAGGACAGGAGCCAGCAATGAGTCCTAAAGGCTGAGCTCTCTTCTCTCTCTGTTTTTCAGGGGGAAATGGGACCACCCGGAGCACAAGGACAAAAGGCGGGTATTAAAAACACGCATCCAAGTTGAACCTGTGCTAGAGTGGTTGGAAATGGGTGGTGCTCTTCTGATGGGGAAGGTGGACGGACATCACTCGTGGCATAGAATACACAAATGAGTGGCAATGGTTGTTGGGAAAGTGACTCGGGGAGAGTGGGGAGGATTTTGCCGCCCGAGGGTGAGGAAAATGTTGATGCATCAGCCTGTGCCATTCACTGCTGGACAAGGATCAGGGAGTCAAATCCTGTGATTTCTTGATGTAACAAAAAAGCCCGAGAGTGGCTTAGGTATGTGAAAGATAATCAGATCTATGGGCATGAAGTGGTCACCTCCATGGGCTGGGAAGATCTCCCGGCCCCTACATGTAGCACTGAACGAGTAGCTGAATGCACGATTGAGTGAGCAGTTGCCCTCCCCCTGAAGCATGGGACGTCAGCCACTGCTGTAGGCAGGATACCGAACCTAACTGGCCAATGGTCGGGTCTGGCTAATTCTATCTTATCACTGTTTCTCTTCCATGCCTCTCCAGCATCAAGTGGCTTATTGCTTGGAGAGGATTCTGCAGAGCAGCGGCTCTGGGAGACGGACATATGACTCACTTCAGACCGTCTTGTCTAGCTAATGGAGAACTTGCTTTCTAAAGAACTGCCCCTCCAACACACAATACTGGGGCCAAGCCCCCCTTGCATGTGGAAAAATGCATGTTTATAACAATGCATGGGAATTGGGTATTTGCACATGCAAACAGCCGTCTCTAACTTGCCCTTTGCATGTGCAATCGTGGTACTGTGTACACAAATGTGGGCATGCACTTGTATGTGCATTTTTGCATGTGCAATTGCACCTCTTTAAGAAAAGAAAAAAGCGTGACTGGGTGTTTTCTGTAAGGGGCCTTAGGCCTATAACTACTGGTGTTTTTAATGAGCTCTTTCTGGGACTGACTACATGGGACAGTCAGGGAAATCACATTTTTTTTGTTGTTGTTTAGGGTGAACCAGGATTTCCTGGAGAAGAAGGACTGACTGGCCCAAAGGTAGGGTTTGGGTGAACCAAAATCAAAGTTTAAAAAAAAAATTCTGTGAATTTAGAGCCCAAACTACCCCGGTAAAATGGGACCCCAGTCTCAGCTGGTGTTACCATAATACACACAATATTGTGAGAATTAATTATTGTTTGTCTGGCTCTTTGAAATCCTCACCTGAAGGGCAATATATGAATGCAAAGTCTATTGATATTAAAACAAAGATATATTTGTCCTCTTGCTTTGCAAACTCCTCGAGAAGGAATATCCAAAGCTCTTTCTCCTGCAGAGTGCAGGGCTTGCATGTGTTAGGCCTAAATAAAAATGTAGCACAAATAACAGTTATGCCAACTTGACTTCAGTCAGGTTAATAAAGGTTTCAAGAAGCATGTTTCATAAAAGCCCTGGGAAAAAGTGAAATAAGAAAGGGAGGTGCATTCCTCAAGTTACCAGCTGCGTTAACTCTTGTCTTCCAGTGTCTGTTGCTTGGCAACCTTGCTAATAAGAAAGTTGCTGGGGCATCAACTTGCTTACATTATAAAAAAAGACAAATGTGCTTTGTTATTAGGGTTTGTTACTAACCAAAAAAGGGGTGGAATATGAGTTGTGTGAAATAAATAATTTGTAACGCAACGGAACTGTGTATATAACCTATACTTAGTTGTAAAAGTGCCTGCTGGTTCTCTTCTGATACGAGCAGTTCTTTACTGGCGCGTGCACTTGTCAATAAAGAACTTTTTTTATCGGACCTTGCTGGTGTTGCCTGTCTCTCTGCGGTCAAACAACGAACTTCGCTGTTGGGGTTCGAGTCCCCGACATCTTTGGCGACTCCGCCGGGACCCTGTCTGACTCTCCGGCGGGGGATCAGACTCTGAAGCAACGCAGCGCGCATCCTCTGGTTTAGAGGAGCCTTGCCTGGTAATCTGATCTCTGCGTCGGCGATAAGGCGAGTTCTGTGAACCAGCTGAAGCTCGTAGAAATCCAGCAACATCCACCTACCCATTGAGTAGGGTAAAGGTTGCCTGGGTTTAAGTCCCAGTGCAGGTTGCCTGGGTTAGAGTCCCAGTGCAGATTGTTGGGGTTCAAGTCCCCGACACATGTTCGTTGGTTGATATTTCTTTGCAAATGGATCTTTGTCTTAACAAAAGCATCTTTCATTTTCTAGGGTAAAAAAGGCCAAGCAGGTGTCAAAGGGGAGAAGGTGAGAGGGGTCCTTAAACTGATAGAAATGAATGATGCTTGGACATAGGAGAGGAGAGAGAATAGGCCTGATTTTGCTCTTGGTTATACTGGTATAGATTAAAGATAAAGTTGGTGGAGTTACACTGGTCTAAAACCAGTGTGGTTGGCAGCAGAATTGAGCCCAATATCTGAGGGGTCTTAGCCTGTTGAATGTGTATTCAGTTTTCTTTTGAGGAATATTTCCCATGCATATTTGTTGTTTTACAGACCCCCAAGGCACATTCCTTTTGCACTTTCATTTAATTATTAAATCAAGGATCAAAATAAAATTGGGCATTTTCATTAGCATTTGCAGCTAGGATAAAAATAAGCTACCAATCCTCATGCTTCAGGACATGGGCTCATCACCAGCTGGGGACAGGAAGATATCTCCCCTGCAGGTGACTTCCTCTGCAGTTTTGAGCACCAGGCTCTGTCAGAGACTGGACGCTGAAGTAGATGGACCATTGGTCTGTTCTGGCAACTTTTATGCACCTAATACCCTTATGTATTTTCTGTCGCTTGCAGGGAGAGCGTGGAGAAATGGGGCCGAAGGGACTTCAAGGAATTGCTGTAAGCCGATCAAGTTGCTTGACAAGCTGCTGTCAGAATGAGCCTGCCTGTAACAAATGGAACCATCCCAAACCCTTTCTTGACGAGACCATTGCAGAGCCAGCTCCTTCTAGATGTTGTGGTGCCTTTGGAGCCACTTTCAACGGCTCTTGCAAATATTGGAGTCTCTGTTTGGCATCTCCCATTGCTAGAGATGCTCAGCCTGGCTCTCATTTACATGAATGCCCCTTTATGCCACTCTGGGTAAAGGGGCATTAAAGTGGGCCTTTTACCTGCCAGAATGGTGTGAAAGACACATGGTATTAATGAGAATCAGGTTCATCATGAATGTGAGTCTGCAATGGCTGCATTCAGGTTGAAGACTAGCCCCATCCCCTTTTAGCCTCCTGGAATGGCAGTGAGGTGGTGAGATTTGGGTGTCTCAGAGTTTGATTTAGGTTTCCTACTGACTGGCAGATCTCTCTCTCGCACCCAAAAGCCCTTAGAGTGGGGGCTGGTATGGGTGCCTTCTGGTTGTGTTTTCGAACTTCTGTCAGTTAAAAATTGGGTGGGAAATCTCATGAGAACAGAATTTCTAGTGAGATTTGTATGTGCCTGTGGATCTGGTTGGAGGTCCCTGAAGAAGAGCTACTCCATAGCGTGGGGCTGGGCTTGTGTTGAAAAGCCCAGTAGTGGGACATAGAGTTTATCGCTTCTAGGTTGCCCTATTCAAATCGGGCCCAGGTTCATGATCAATGTTCCCATCTGATGGCTGAGGGGTAGTCTATGTGTCAGGAGCTGGTGACCTCGTTCCACTCCCTAATGGACGAGTTTTCATGGCATTAAAATCATCATCACGTTTAGCTCCCTTTTGGGGGCAGTCTTGTCAGAGAAGCCAATGGCTAAATGCGCCATGAAGACCCAACTTGACACTGCGGTTGTCCCTGCTGTACAATGTGGTCCCTTTGGGACCCCGGAATTAAACGACTGAAGTATTTTTAACCTGTTGGTAATGTTCCTTTGATGTTTTACAGGGTCTTCCAGGAATGGTGGGGCAGAAAGGAGACCAAGTAAGTAATACGGGGGGCGGGGAGGGGGGNAGTAGTGGTGGGGTCTCCTTTAGCCCAGTAGTTAGGGGTGCTTACCTGGGATGTAGGAAACCCTGGTTCAATTCCTCCCTCTGCTTGTTGTGGGGAAGACACTTGTACTTGGGTCTCCCACCTCTCAGGTGACTGGGCCATGGGCTATTCTGCTGTAGAGCTCTCTCAACCTCTTCCACTTAGCCCTGCTCTACACTGGAGGGGGGGTGTCGATCTAAGTTACGCAACTTCAGCCATGTGAATAACGTAGCTGAAGTCGACGTACTTAGATCGACTTACCGTGATGTCTTCACCGCGGTGAGTCGACTGCTGCCGCTCCCTCATCGACTCTGCCTGCGCCTCTCGTGGTGTTGGAGTACAGGAGTCGACAGGAGAGAGCTCGGGGGTCAATTTATCGCGTCTAGACTAGACGCGATAAATCGATCCCCGCTGGATTGATCGCTGCCCGTTGATCTAGTGGGTAGTGTAGACATACCCTTAGTGTAAACAGTAACTGGAGCGGGGACTTGAACTTGGTCTCCCACATCCCAGGTGAATGCCCAAACCCCAGCCAATAGTGTACATCTCTCACTCTCATTCCCTGTGCCAGTGACCATTCTTATTCATCAGTCATTCATAATTACAACGACTGCTCATTGGGCCAATGAAAGACATACAGCATCATTAGGGCCCTACCAAATTCACGGCCATGAAAAACGCATCACAGACCATGAAATCTGGTCTTTTGTATGCTTTTACCCTATATTATACAGATTTCACGGGGGAGACCTACTCTGACGGCAGCGCAGAAGTAAGGGTGGCAATACCACAGGCCCCCTACAATAACCTTGTGACCCCCCACAATCCCCTTTTGGGTCAGGACCCCTACAGTTACAACACCATGAAATTTCAGATTTAAATAGCTGAAATAATGAAATTTACGATTTTTACAATCCTATGACCAAGAAATTGACCAAAATGGACTGTGAATTTGGTAGGGCCCTAAGCATCATCCTAATGTTTTACTTCTGTCCTTCTGTGCCTGAGCTGGGGGCTGGTTTAAGAAATGATGCTTTAGGGTTTTTTTAAGCATAAAAGCATTTAATTTTCTAACTTTTAACTTTATGTATTTACTCTTTTCTTACAGGGAATTCAGGGCTTTCCAGGTGCTCCGGCCATGGGGGTAACTATGCGTGGACAGTAGTTCTAGTATCTCCCCTGTGCAATAGATACTGCATCACTCAGGGTACAATACAGACATGGCTTGTGCCACTTAACGCACAGCTTTACAGCGGGCCGCATGAAAAGCCAAAGAACTCGGGAAGTCTTACTGAACCGTCCGTTCACACTCACTGTTAAAGTCACATGGATTCACGGGTTGCACTGATTTCTGAAAACCAGGCTCCCCGGTGCTAGAATTCTGAAAGCCAGTTCCACATTAGTGATTATTGCTATTTCTTCTGTAATATGCGATTTCCTGGAAGGCCCTGATCAAGACTGGGGCCCTGATTGAGACTGGTGCTAGAAAGACAATCCTGGCCCCAAAGATGTTGTAGTCTAATCCTATCCATTTAATCTGATCTCCTGTTACGAGAGTTAGCACAGGGCTGATTTGGGCACTACCAAGGCACTTAAATTTATTCTGATAGATACTGAGGCCTGCTGGATCCATCGAGGCTCAGCCCTGGTGTAATTAAAGTCCTTGGGCTGTTCTGGGTAAGTCTTGACCAGTTAACTGGCCCCGCTGCCCTGAAGGTGAATTACCTTTGGATCCCACACTTGGGCTTACATAGACCCTGATCCAAAGCCCATTTAAATATATGGGATTCTTTCAATGGGTTTTGGACCAGGCCTATAGTCCTTTCTGGTGTTGGATACAGTACAGGAGTCGGCTTTTGTCATTAAAACACAGGGTGCAAGGTCCTATGGGGTAATGGAAGTAGACTGAGCTTATTTTACTTTGAAACTTGAGTTGTGTCCTCCCCCACTCACCCCCTGTAAAACCCCAGTGTAACATGATCTGAATGTAGCTGAGGGAACTGGGCTTATTTAGTCTGCAGAAGAGAAGAATGAGGGGGGATTTGATAGCAGCCTTCAAGTACCTGAAGGGGGGTTCCAAAGAGGATGGAGCTCAGCTGTTCTCAGTGGTACCAGATGATAGAACAAGAAGCAATGGTCTCACGTTGCAGTGGGGGAAGTTTAGGTTGGATATTAGGAAAAACGTTTTCACTAGGAGGGTGGTGAAGCACTGGAATGGGTTACCTAGGGAGGTGGTGGAATCTCCTTCCCTAGAGGTTTTTAAGGCCCGGCTTGACAAAGCCCTGGCTGGGATGATTTAGTTGGGGTTGGTCCTGCTTTAAGCAGGGGGTTGGACTAGATGACCTCCTGAGGTCTCTTCCAACCCTAATCTTCTATGACTCTATGATTCTAATATCCACCTGTGGCAGGGAAATAATTCCTCTAAATAAAGAGGACACTTATGTGGCTTCCTTTTCTCCTAGGTTGTTGGACCTCCAGGCAAGAAGGGTGCCAGAGTAAGTTAACTATGCAGAACAACTTTAAACTTGCATGAGACCTTTGCCTAAGAGGACTAGGGCTGAGTACCATGTTACTCACTGAGATTCCTGGGATATGCGGAGACCTGGCCTCATGAAATGACAGAGCTCAAGTGAACAGAGATTGGAACATAAGAACGGTCATACTGGGTCAGACCAGTGGTCCATTTAGCCAGTATCCTGTCTCTGACAGTGTCCAGGGCCAGATGCTTCAGAGGGACTGAACAGAACAGGGCAATTATTGAGTGATCCAGCGCCTAGCATCCAGTCCCAGCTTCTAGCAGTCAGAGGCTGAGGGACACCCAGAGCATGGTGTTGTGACCCTGACCATCTTGTCTAATAGCCATTGATGGACCTGTCCTCCATGAACTTCTCTAAATCCTTTTTTGAACCCAGTTATACTTTTGGCCTTCATAACATATGCTGGCAACGAGTTCCACAGGTTGACTGTGCGTTGTGTGATGAAATACTTCCTTTTGTTTGTTTTAAAGCTACTGCCTATTAATTTAATTAGGTGGCCCCTTGGTTGTGTGTTGTGTGACAGAGTAAATAACACTTCCTTATTCACTTTCCCCACCCCCTTCATCATTTTATAGACTTCTAGCATATTCTCCCCCCCCCCCCCCCTCCCCCCCCCCCCCCCCCAGTCTCTTTTATAAGATGAACAGTCCCAGTCTTTTTAGTCTCTCCTCATATGGAACCTGTAGTCAAAGTCTGGGTATAATGACACGTGATCAACAACGATGATTCTGCCCCATTAATCTTTCTCTTGTTTATATGCAAGCAAATTTAAACCCTCACATAACATCTAGACATGTGGTAGATGTAAATTTGCTTCCAGCCATTCTGTTTCCAGTGTCAGCTTGTGGAAAAGGCTTAGATTGTGGGGTACTGGTTAAGGAGGTTAGTAAAGCACAGATCCAGTGCCCAAGACAGACGCTGGACTCTGTCTAGAATGGAGAGGTGTTGACATTGCTAGAGGAAACTCAGTTTCCAAAATTGAGGGACTTCTTAGAGGTGGAAGAGACCTCCTGCTGCATTAGCCATGCCATGCACCTGCTTGATGGCAGGATTGATTTAATTTCCCTTTTCCTCCCACCCTTATGGATGTGCCCGGTCTGGAATGTTCCTACTCTGATACATCCCTTAGCACAGTGGTTCCCAAACTGGGGTGCACCCCCCTAGTTGGGGGGGGGGGGATGGCAGAGCCCCATCCAGCCCCCGGGGGGGCAGGGCGGGAGCACCACCCAGCCCTGATCCGCCTCCAGCTCTGCTCTGGCCCTGCCCCCAGCCACGGCTCCCAGCCCCGCCCCCGGCTGGGGCTCCGCTCCCGACCCCAGACCTACCCCCAGCCTTGGCCCCGAGACGGGGCTCTGCTCCCGGCCCTGGCCCCAGCCTCGGCCCCTGGCCATGGCTCCGTTCCCGGCCCCAGCCCCAGCCCCGCCCCTGGCTGCGGCCCCAGCCCCGGCCCCCTTACCCCTGTCAGCATCCTGCCCCCCCGGAGCCATGGCCCCACTCCCAGCCCCGGCTCCTGGGTGGGGTGCAAGCCTGAAAACTCTGTGGACCACTGCCTTCGCAGCTCATTGCCAGACTTAGAACTACAGAACTTAGGCTACATTTTCCCTGCTGCAGCCCTCCCAGCTAGTACTGCTCTTGTTGACTGAGCTAATATGTCCCGCAACTCCTCTTCCTAACACCCCACTTTAGAACATGACAAACTGCTGCTTTGCTTTTCTTCATGCTTGAGCGTGCCCAGTGCATCTATCCCCATTGTTCTCCAACCGTTTCCATTCTGTGGGGCACTCCTATAAGAGATGGATCCTCTCATGAGACCCACCTCCCATTATGGGACTTAGCAATACTCTCTTGGTTGCTGTCTGGGTCTCAAAACATTTCATTCCATTCTGTGGCGCGCTGGCAGAGGGGTCTGCGAGGTCCTTAGCTTTCTCCTTGCCTCATACGTCCTATTCTTCAGACCTTTTATAATTTTTGTTGGTAAAATACCAGTCTCTTTTGAAGCTTCATAGCAGACAACTCCTGGGCCAGATTCTCATTGCATTTACACCAGTGTGAATTAGGAGTTGCTCCAATGGAGTTAAACTGGTGTAAGTGAGAGCAAAGTCCGGCTAACTCTGCTAATTCCTTCCCCTGTTACAGAGTTTTTCACAGCTAAGGATATTATTTTCAGAGCCTCAGATTCCATGAAATCCACTAGGGACTTAACTATAGATATTGATTTTACATAGTAGGCACCCAGATACTACGGTGATGGGCGGCAGGATAAAATCCGAAGATAAATGAGTAGATTTCTCAAAGAAATTAGTCATCAGAGTGGATTGAAAACGGTGAACCACACATTGCATGGATTCCAGCAGTCACACAGGAAGGGCAAGCCCTGGCTAGGAAGTTACTAACTTTGTGACTTCTTCACACTTAGGGGGATATTGGACCTGTCGGCCCCACAGGACCACAGGGAAACAAAGGAAAACAAGGAGAGAAAGGAGAGAAGGTAAAGGCCATGCTTGTGGCACTGGAAACTTTCAATTCCTTTGTTAGTTTAAATTGTACATTGTGGGTCTCATAGGTGCCAACTCAGTGGGTGCTCCGGGGCTGGAGCACCCATGGAAAAAAATTGGTGGGTGCTCAGCACCCACTGGCAGCTCCCCACCCCCCCTCCTGCTCCAGCTCGCCTTCGCCTCCTCCGCATGCGCGCCGCCGCGTCCTGCTTCTCCCCCCTCCCTCCCAGCACTTGTGCCGTGAAACAGCTGATTCGCGGGGCGGGGGGGGGGGGGAGAACGTGGCGCACTGCGGGAAGAGGTGAGGCCGGGGTGGGGATTTGGGGAAGGGATCCAATAGGGGCAGGGAGGGGGCGGGGTTAGGGCGGGGACATTGGGGATGGGGTTGGAATGGGGGCAGGGCCAGGGGTGGGGAAAGGGTGGAGTCGGGGCAGGGCCAGGGGCGGGGGGGCACGGGCACCCACTGGCGCCGGAGAAAGTTGGCGCCTATGGTGGGTCTCCGCGAAGAAGGCCCCAATGTGGATTGAGCTTCTCATTAAGCCAAACTAGGGTGACCAGACGTCCCGATTTTATCCGCAGGCAGCACTGGTTTTTTTTGTTTTTTTTTCTCAGCCGGGACTCGCCCGGCTTTTTTTTTTTTTCTCTCTCTCTCCCTCAGCCGGGACTCACTCGGCTTTTTTTTTTTCTCAGCCGGGACTCGCTCGGCTTTTATTATTTTTTTTTCTCTCTCCCTCAGCCGGGACTCGCTCGGCTTTTATTATTTTTTTTTCTCTCTCCCTCAGCTGGGACTCGCTCGGCTTTTTTTTTTTTTTTTTTTTTCTCTCTCTCCCTCAGCCGGGCCTCTCTCGGCTTTTTTTTTTTTTCTCTCTCTCCCTCCGCCGGGACTCGCTCGGCTTTTTTTTTTTTTTTTTTTTTCCTCCCCCTCAGCCGGGGCTCGCTCGGCTTTTTTTTTTTTTTTTCCGCCCCCCCCCCCCCCCCCATGTGTCCCGATATTTCATTCCCCTCATCTGGTCACCCTAAGCCAAACTGGTGTGCACGGTCCATGCATGGTAGCCCCCGATGTTTGCAGTGGCACACTGAGGCCAAAGACTTTGAGATAAATATGTTGTAAGGCGGGAGGGTGGCACTGAGGCCCTGAGGTCCAGCAATACATGTCTCCTTTCACTTCCTACCTCTCTTCGCTGGAAATGCATCATGTGGGAGCTGCCTCCTTTCCGTCTGGCCCTAAACGCAAAGGCTTGTCTGTTGAGTTGGAAGCTGTCTGGGGGTGGGACTGTGTCTCCCTTTGTGTCTTGTGCAGCACAAAGCACCCTGTCTGGTAATTATAGTATGAACTGGAAGCAGGTCAGCATCTCTGAACCCCGAGTGGGTGGGCTCAAGAGAGGGGGGAGATAAAGGGCTGAAGCAATGGACACACCGCGTGACATGTTACTGAAGCAGGGTGACCTAGGGAGCAGGGGCAGGCGACCTCCAGCTGGTGCTTGGGGAAGGGAATTCTCAAGGGCTTTAGTAGGTTGAGAGCAGACCGATGATGCTAACGCAGAGTCGGACAGGCAGCTGGTGGGAAGATGGTGAAACAAGAGTGATCAGAATTCTAGCAGCAGCGTTTGCCCCCAGATATGACCTGTTCAATGTGATGTTCATGGCGGATACTAGCCCAAAAGAGCTAAGGGACTTTTCATGAGAACGGCCTCCTCCTGAAAACCTCCATGCTGGCTGCCGAGCCCAGGTCTGGATTCCTGTATGTTGCTGAATGCTGCTGGTGCCCGGTGGGAGAGACAGTCTCATCTCAAAAAAGAACAGGAGTACTTGTGGCACCTTAGAGACTAACACATTTATTGTAGCATAAGCTTTCGTGGGCTACAGCTCACTTCATCGGATGCATGTAGTGGAAAATACAGAAGGAAGATATATATATATACACACATGAAACAATGGATCTTACCATACACATTATAAGGAGAGTGATCAGTTGTCAGCAGGAGAGAAAAATAAGTCTTTGTGGTGGTAATGAAAATGGCCCATTTCCAGCACTTGACAAGGAGATATAAGGAACTGTAGGGGGCGGGGGGGAAGATAAGCATGGAGAAATAGTTTTACCTTGTGTAATGGCCCATCCACTCCCAGTCTTTATTCAAACCTAATTTGATGGTGTCTCAGTCTTCCTAGGGAGGCAGGAAAAGGGAGGAGGGCAAAAGAATCACTACGTTTTACTGCAAGCAGCACGGTGAATTTGATGCATTTGTGTTCATTGCTCTCTCCCCAGGGAAGTCCAGGCTTTGGCATTCCAGGGCAACTGGGATTGAAGGGCGACATGGGCGAAAGGGTGAGTGGAGCAGTGGGGCTGCAATAAGAGTGAAATCTAGGGCGACCAGACAGCAAATGTGAAAAATCGGGACAGGGGGTGGGGGGTAATAGGAGCCTATATAAGAAAAAGACCCCAAAATCGGGACTGTCCCTATAAAATTGGGACATCTGGTCACCCTAGTGAAATCTGGCCTCACCCAATATGGCCTGTCATTAGCAAATTAATCCAGTAGCTTCCGATACAAAAACGATGCACCTTAAACACTCTACAGAGCCCGCAGGGCACAATCATATTACAGGGCAGCTCACCCCAGGCTGTGGGACTGCAGAGCCAAGGTAAAGGTGAACTCCCCCTGTAGTGCAGATCCAGGGGCACCACCTGACTCTATTACTTAGAATCATAGAAGATCAGGGTTGGAAGAGACCTCAGGAGGTCATCTAGTCCAACCCCCTGCTCAGAGCAGGACCAATCCCCAACTAAATCATCCCAGCCAAGGCTTTGTCAAGCCGGGCCTTAATCAGGTCCCTGCCCTTGCAAGGACCTCGGACATGGCTGCACCACAGTCCCTCCTGTTCTCTGCCTGTGGCTCACCNTGACATGGGCGAAAGGGTGAGTGGGGCCATGCGATGAATGGGAACTGAGAGGGATAAGGACAGAAAACAAGAGACCCTGAGCTCAATTCTGCTCCGTTACCTCTGGGCACCTGCACTGAAATCAACGTGACGAGTCAGTGGGGCTGCAATAAGAGTGAAATCTAGGGCGACCAGACAGCAAATGTGAAAAATCGGGACAGGGGGTGGGGGGTAATAGGAGCCTATATAAGAAAAAGACCCCAAAATCGGGACTGTCCCTATAAAATTGGGACATCTGGTCACCCTAGCGAAATCTGGCCTCACTCAATATGGCCTGTCATTAGCAAATTAATCCAGTAGCTTCCGATACAAAAACGATGCACCATAAACACTCTACAGAGCCCGCAGGGCACGATCATATTACAGGGCAGCTCACCCCAGGCTGTGGGACTGCAGAGCCAAGGTGAAGGTGAACTCCCCCTGTAGTGCAGATCCAGGGGCACCACCTGACTCTATTACTTAGAATCATAGAAGATCAGGGTTGGAAGAGACCTCAGGAGGTCATCTAGTCCAACCCCCTGCTCAAAGCAGGACCAATCCCCAACTAAATCATCCCAGCCAAGGCTTTGTCAAGCCAGGCCTTAATCAGGTCCCTGCCATTGCAAGGACCTCGGACATGGCTGCACCACAGTCCCTCCTGTTCTCTGCCTGTGGCTCACCACCGTTTAGTGTCCTGAGGGCTGTAGCGCTGGGTGTGGGGATGGCTGAGTGGTGGCCTGTCATATACAGAGGTCAGACTATGCGATCTGGTCAGGTCCCTTCTGGCCTTAAACTCTAGGACTCTGTCCACAGTCCTGTGTTTCAAAATAGCCAATCAAAGCCCTTGCTATTAAAAAAACATGCTTTCTCCCCCCTCCCCACGCGATAGCATATTAGTCCAGCTGCTAACAGAGCGCACGCAAAGAGCAGGTAGCTGCATATCGTGGCGCCTTGAAGAGCTGCAAAAGGCAGCTTCGAACAGCTCAGCCAAGGGAAGATGCCACTTCGGCTCACCGGGCAGAACTGCTGCTTAGAGACCCTAAGTGTCCAACTTGGTGTTGGCTGCTGTAGTTCAAAGACATACACACACACACATTGTGTCCGCCATTTTAGAGCCTGGCCACCAGCTGGCAGACTTGGGCACGCTTAGGCCAAGGTTTTGAATTGTGACTGTCATGTCAGAGAGCCCAAATTGCAACACTTTCCAAGGACCTTAATTTCAGAGAGCGGGTGCTTAGCACTTTCCAACACACCCTTTAATGTGTCTCAGGTTGGGTACCCAAAATAACTAGCCAGGTCTAAAAATATTGGCCGCAGCGCCTGCATTCCCAGGGTGTCTTGGGAATTACTTGCGTGAGTTGTATCTGCTGCTGATTGTGTTTTGCTAGGGTTGTGAGATCAGAACTCAGTGACATCTATGGGTATTGTTCTTGCCAAGTGAGTTACAGTCTGATTTCTCCGCAGGGGAATGTAGGTTTATCCGGCAAACCTGGCCCAAAGGTGAGTGAGCACAGACCGCAGAGTGTGCAAAGCAAAATCACAACTCTTGCTTGTATCGCCCAAATGGACTTTGGTCAGTTGGGTTTTGCAACGTAAAAAATTATGCCGTTAAAGTGGGATTAGAGTGGACATTCGTGGAGGGGGGAAGCTGTCAAGACTGAAGAGGCTTCAAGGCAAGTTGTGGCTCTGCTGGAATCTCCATTCAGCAGAGCTGGGGCCCTGCACACTGCAAGACGACAGGCTAAAACTGCCTCTTTGTATTCTCCCCTTGCTTAACCCTAACACGCCAGTAGGAAGGTGTCCAGGCCATTTCTGGGTGTGCAGAAACCTAGAGAAACCTTGATCCCAATGTAACCCACTTTCCATCCCTTCTGGAGACATAGAGGGCCAGTTTGAAATATCTTCTAAAGGCTGGCTTCAAAAATACCTCTCAGTGTCTCTTTGCAAAGTGCCAGACTGGTGGACAAGGGCACAGAAAACAGCCTAGATGCAGATTCACAAAGATACTCAGGCAGCTGGCCTCCCCCACCGAAGTGCCTCTGTCAATCTGGCCCCTTGTGCAGAAGATCTGCTTAACGATGATATTTCTCTCGTGGTGTTCCCTAGACTTTGTTGAAGGGGATTTTTGTTTTGGGAGACTGGTCCTTCCCCAAACATGGCACAAGAACCGTGGGCTGCTTTGGGATGGGTGCACTTGGGGGCTAGGGGGAGGGTGCACCTAGGTGATTGGGAGATGTAGGCCAGAGTGGAAGAGCAAAGGCTCGCAAAGGTGAGGACAAGACATTTTAACTCAATGTGGTGGAGAAGTGGGGGAGCCAGTGGAGAGAGGTGAAGGGCGTTTGGGTGAGGAAGGATGATGTTAGTGATGTGGAGAGCTGTTAAGGCTGCTCAGTCTTGGAGCTCCGATGTTAGCTGCACTAGCCGGGAATGCAGCGTACTGATTCAGCAAACCTCGACGTTACCCATAAAGAACGACCACAGGCTCAGTTCGGTGGTGAAGGCACTGGGCCAGGCTTATTATCGAGGAAGCATGGTACTAGCACCCTGGCTCCGTGGTTACAGGTATGTTCAAACATGTATACCCGCGACAATGGGACCAGCTCAATCAGGACACCAGGGTCCTGTCACCTCAGCTAGCACAAAGATGCTCCTTTTATGACTTCTCTTTTTATACATTGATACAAACAAGTTACGTATTACTCTCCAGATGTTTCAGAGTAGCAGCCGTGTTAGTCTGTATCAGCAAAAAGAACAGGAGTACTTGTGGCACCTTAGAGACTAACACATTTNAGAACAGATGTTGTTAGCTAGCACCTTTATCCTTGTACCTGCTCGTTAGAACAAAATATCCTCATCCATTATCTTCTGAGGGGTCGATGTGTTCTTGTACTATCCCTTAAGAATGTGTTTACATAGTTACTTGAGAGAGCTGTGTGGTTTTGTACCGTCCTTTCCAGACAGGAATGTGCTAATGTAGTTAGCTGACACCTGGTGCGTTGCTATTGTGCTGAAGTCCGGCCTACTCCGGTTCACAGCCTTTGGTTCATACTGTTACTTATGCGTAGGGCTCCAGCACGGCCTACAAAAGGGACACGGTGATGCTGGTGGGCAATGATAAGAATGAATATAGAATGCCTCTTTTGCAAACCTTACGCAGGTGAGATGTTTAGATGCCAAACAGCGTGAGCTGGGCCTGTTTCGCTTCCCTAAACACAGCTGCCATAGAGAGAGAAAGAGACACCCACATCACACAGCAGCCTAGAACACCGGGGGTACAAAATGCAGTAGAAGAAAGCAACAGTTGTGTTCACTGTTTATCTCCAGGGGGAAATGGGTCCGAGGGGAGAGAAAGGTGAACCAGGAATAACTGGGAAACCAGGAGAGACCGGACTAAGAGGTAAAGATGTAAGTAGAAACTAATGGTCCAGTAAGACCGGTCATGTCAGTACAATTTGCTGAACTGCACCATTTTCTTAAACACAAAAGGAAAAAGAGGCTTCCACATTAAAAATGGCTCCTTGCTACCATCTGACAAAGGGGGAGTGGTTTATGCGGAAGGAGCTGGTGGGTGTCAGTTTTGTTTTGGGCATGGGAGACGGGAACCTGCAATAATGAGGTGAAATGGCTCAGTCTGTGACCCGTTACACTAGGTGAAATTCAGGTACAATCCTAGGCTAATAAGCAACTCAAGCAAAATACCGCTCTGCTCTGTCCCAGCTGGTGCGAAGATGCACCCTTCAGCAATGTGGCTGTGTCCTGGGCATTCTAGGGCACATATCTGGGCAGAGCTCTGCCAGTCAGAGTGCACTGTCTCTTTAACTTCAGCTAAAGTGGGACAAATGTGTTGCACCGTGGCATTTGTGTTGCAACATCTTGACATCGCATCATCACATCATGATGACATATCATCAAATCGTGACAACTGTACACTGCACCATGATATCTTGGTGTGATGATGATGCACCAGCCCTCAAGGACATTTTAGGGCATGCTAGTATATTTTGTAGGACGTGAGACTGCTCCGTTAGATTTGAGACAGGTAGCCAGTCCAATTTTCCCTCTACTTTTTTCCATCCATGTGCGGAATAAATTGTGTTATGTGCACCGAGGCATGTGCAGACGTGCGCCACCAGTAGAAACAAAAAACCTAGATATAATTTTTTTTTAAAGTTACCATAGGGATAATTATGCCGGCCAGGACAGGTTAGGCATTTTAGAACTCACTACTCAGAATTAAATTTAAGTGTAAGAGAAATAAAAATTATTAAATGCACAGATCAGTCAAAAAACTAAAATAACACACTGAAAGAATAAAATTACAGAGAATATCTGTGCATTGCAGGAAGTACCAAGAAGTAACAACAACAATAATACACGTCTGTGTTGGGAGGTGTGTGTGTGTGTGTGTGTGTGTGTGTGTGTGTGTGTGTGTGTGTGTGACACAGAGACAGCGTGTGTGCTGGCTGCTGGGGAAGTTTCTGAGAGACGCCGTGCACTGTCTCTTTAAGGCACTCACTGAAAGCTCTCCTGGTCTCCTGAGCCCTGTCTCCCCTCCCCGGCTCTGCGGAGATGGGCAGGGGGGAGCGGGAGAGACAGAGATTATGTGAGCTGACTGCTGGGGAAGTCTCAGAGACAATGGCTGTCTCTTTAAGAAAGGCACTCACTCACCTGGAAGGCTGGTTCAGATCTCAGACCGCAGCAGCTCTCTCCTGCTCTCGAGTTCTGAGCCAGGCTGGCCCCTCTCCCCTGCTCTGTGGAGATGGGGTACAGGGGACACCCTGACATCAGCGCCCCCCTCCCACCCACCCCGCTTTGCACAGGCAGCAGGAGGGTCCCGGGAGCAGCTGCAGGAGCAACATGGCTGCAAAGCAGCAGGGGGAAGGGCGCCTGAATGCATGCTGCCAGATGTGCGCAGCTCTGCTAATCAAGTGCCCGGCACTTGAATCTCTCCTGGGCGGCCACCCAACCATGTAGCTTAGAGGGAACACAGGCAGCCACCCAAGAGAGCTTTATTACAGGCCTCAGATAAGACTCTTTACTAATGACAGCCAATGGCCGCTCTCCTTTAGTTCAAGGAGTTTGAACATCCAAGAGTCTTCTCATCACTGGAGTTACTATCACTTTGTCCTGTGGCAGAATAGAGCCCAAGTGTCCCTTGTATGTACTGATCCACAAAGGAAAGGATTAAAGGGACAAGCCCTGATCCTCATCTTAGGTTACACTAGAGTAACATCACTGACTTCAGAGGAGTTACTCCTGGGTTACACTGGCAACAGTAAGATCACAATCAAGCCAGGCACTTTAATCCAATTGGGAAATTCAGAATAACAAAACTGGTCACGAACTGAACTTTAACCCGATACTTTGTGTTATGTTCTAGGGACAACCGGGGCAGAAAGGGAACGTGGGGACCAAGGTAACATAATGGGATTTCTGTGCTTTCCCATAGCCATGGAGATGATTGAGCTCTCTCTGCTGTAGTCTGTAGTAGAATGCGGAACCTCCTGATAAATATTAATGTGAAGTTGTTCCGATGTGACTCCCAAGTCATCTGAAAGGACCCTCTTGTTTTCCCATTTTGGGGGCTTTGATTCAGATGAGAGGCGTGGAGGTCAGGTTTGCATTTGGTTCAGCCTGGCTCGACCAACCCAAGTTATTGAAATGTCCCCCAAACTGGCTCCAACTCTGGTTAGGTTTTCCTTCTGGGTTCGGTTTCACCCGCCAAAGTTAGAGACTGCAACTGACCTGTCAAACGGGACTTCAGAATCTCTTTTTCTTCTGGGACAGTTCTTCAAGTTCTGGGGGGTGGGACTAGCTATGGGGGCGCTCACCTGCTTGTTAAGGCTGAGGAGGTGGAAAGCAGGAGAGTTTCCCAAAATCCCATTGGTGACTGGTGGAGAATTGTCAACCTCCCCCCATCTCCACTACCATTATTGCAACTCTGACATCTCCCTGCAACATCTGACCCTATTTACTCCAGCTCCGGGCGCCCTCTGAAATGTCACCCCCATTTACTGCGCCTCTGACGACCCACCCCATCTTTATCATTGCCTGCTCCTCCGTCCCCTCTGGTGGGTGCTGGGGAAAGAGACTGGCCTCATTCAAAGCCACTGGCTAGACAAGTGGGCTTGAGTCTCTCTCCATTTGAACTGGCTTCTGCAGGCATAAGTGCTGCATAATTAAAAAAATAATGGGGCAGCCTGACACACCCATTTACCTGAGGCTGCTAATAAGGCTATAAAAAAATTGTCCTTCTTTCCTTTAGGGAGAAGCAGGCGCCCCAGGGGAGAGAGGAATCCAGGTAATGATTCATTCCAGGGTGCGGTCTGGGATCTTTCAGTGGCATCCTTCAGGCACTGTGTTTCCATGTCCGAGTAGTTATAGAAGGGAATTAGTGAGGGGAAAAAGAGATCTGTGCAATGAGTTTGGTCGTTCTCAGCCCAACGCTTTCTCCTAGGGCTTTCAATCCAGCACCGGTCAGCAGCATTGGAATTCACATGCACAGTCACCTCCTAAATGAAAACCACAGAGAGTTCAGGCAGGTGCCTAGGGTGAAGTCTTCTGCACTTCCTGTGCTGCTGGACAGGGTCTGGAACGCCCATTGGGCTATATGTGCGAAGATCAATCTCTTGTTTCACTCAGGATTGTTTCTTTGAATCATTTTGCAGGGACCTTTCGGGCTTCCGGGACGTCGCGGAGAACAGGGGATCAAAGGCGAGATAGGAGAACCGGGAAAGGATGTAAGTCAGTCATCGACGCGTGATGGAAGGAAGGGGAGCTTGAGAGACACTATTGTAGCTGGCAAAAGAGAGGTCCATAACTCTGCTGCTTTAAAGGCTGCAAGCTCCCTCCCGCCGTGTGATGTAGCATGGCAGGCCCGGCGTTGAAGGGCTGCTCCCCAGCAGGAAGGGGTGGAACCAGTTTGAATAACGTCTGATTGGGCGGAAGCCCAAGACATAAGGCAGGATTCTGCCATGGGCACCCCTGATGTGCACGCCACGCGAGTGTGCGAAATCTCCTCTGCCCACCTCAGAGGAAGAGTCACTTGCATTTCCAGCCTGTTCGATGCTGAGGCTCAGCGTGCGTTGAGCGGGCCTGAGGCGGGGGGGAGCTGCTTTGACTCTGTCCCACCTAGGGCCAGTTCTCACGTTGCTTCTCTCTCCTCCTCCCAGGGAGTCTCCGGAGAGAAGGGAGACAAGGGTGAAACTGTAGGTTTGCACGGTCTCCTTTTTAACCTTGCATGAGAGAGAGTCCAACTCGGGGTCTGACATGCTGACTTTCACCACTCGCCTTTTTGGGGATGGGGGGCGTTGTGTCTCCGCAGGGGAACCCTGGGCTGCCCGGGTCACCTGGAAGCATCGTGAGTAATATTCTTTTTCCGGAGGTGCTCATTGGTGGGAGGGAAGGGGAACTGGGGTATGTTGTCCTGGCAACAGGAGGGAGGGGCTCCCATTCCTTTGCAGGCAGCTGTGCTGAGAGTCTGCAGCACCACTGAGGTTACTCATGAGTAGTGGCCTGTACCTAGTGCCTGCCACAAGAGGCCAGAGTCACTGTTGTGGAGACCACAGTCCCTCTGTTGCAGCGAATAATGGTTTGAGCATTGGCCTATTAAACCCAGGGTTGTGAGTTCAATCCTTAAGGGGGCCACTTAGGGATCTGGGGCAAAAATCTGTCTCCAGATTGGTCCTGCTTTGAGCAGGGGTTGGACTAGATGACCTCCTGAGGTCCCTTCCAACCCTGATATTCTATGAATACATCACAGCAATTCATTCAGTGCATGTGTGGGTACAACAGTCCTTCCGGACCTGATTCAGGAATATGAGTACATGCTTTTAATGCCATACTTATTCCAGAAAGCACATGGCTAACTTTAAGTACATCCTTTAATCCCACTGAAGTCAATGAGATTGAAGCACATGCTTGACTTCAATGGTTAATCATGACTTAAAGTGAATCATGTGCTTAACTAAATCAATACCTGTGGGGATATACCATGGAGGTTCTTGCCTATCTCACCAGGCCTTTGGTTGCCCCATCCTTGGTTGCCGTTCTCCCATTCGCTCACCGCTCACGCACCTCTTAGTGAAGTACGCTCCTCTGAAATTGCAACGCCACTGGGGATGGAGGGGGGGAGCACCATACGGTCTATTCTGCCTAGTAGGCTTGCAATTCCCAGCTCCCGTTGGAAGGGCAGGAGGCTCGACTCCTGTAGCTCTCTCACCCTGCGCTAGCACATTGACCACCGCACCCAGTGACCCAAGTACATCGTCTTCCAAGTCAAAGGGGAAGGGTTCTAAACCGTGCAGTCATGTGACTGTTTATTCAGTACAAACAACTAAACTGTCTAAACAAGGGCAAAAGGTGAGTCAGCAGCAGAGAGGGGCCCAAACAAAATCCTAAATCTGAACATCCCTGAGCTCTGGGGAAGTTTGGATATTGGATTTGCTGTTGGCCCCAATCTCTGTAACGGGTCAGACCTAAACACTTCAAGCTTTGTGGCTGTGCAGCCGCAGACCCAAACTTCACAGCTGGCTTTACCTCTACAGCTCATTGAATGAAGACGCTCTCTAGCCCCTGATCCAAAGACTTAGAAGGTTTGGATTCAAATATTGCAGCTCAGATTAAGGGCTAATTTTTAGAGGAGGAAAGAAAGTGAGTGAATTGATCCTTGTGCCAAGCGGGTGTATCAGAACCAGAAGGAAGGTTCGCAGAGATGATGTTGGTCATCGGAGATCTGTTCCTAATTGGGACCAACAACACTTTGTGACCTGTCTTTCCTCCATCTGGTGTAGGTGTCATCTCTGGAGAACAGCATCACCAACAAAGGCGATAAGGTAAAGTCTCTCTCTTGGTGGAGAAGCAACAGCGCACTGAGATGACTGTCCCCTAAGGCTGGTTGTGTAGTTGTTTTGCATGGGAGTGTTTTACCCCCCCCAACAACAAAAAAGTTTTAAATAAGCTGTAAACAGCTGCAAAGGATTAAGTTAAAAAAATTAAAGAAATTCTATGAAATAGAGATGATAGAATTGACCTCAAACTTTTCCAGATGTGAGGAGCACATAATCCTCCACTGCTGTGTAACAAAGGGCATATCTACCCTGCAATCACACCCAGCTCGCGTAGACACACCCAAGGTAGCTGTAATGTAGCTATTGGAGCAGGGAAGCTGCAGCAGCATGCACGTCAGTGCGAGCTGTACGTGGAAGCCTGGGTAACTATTCGCAGGACTAGCCCGCACTGCTGCGCCTTCACTGCTCTGGGACCTTAGCAAGCACAGGTGCTGTGATTGCAGTCTCGACTTACCCTATGACTTCCTGACTTCCAGATCAAGTTTTCTCCACTCAGGTTGACTTTTGCAAGTCAAAATCCTCAACTTGGGATCTGAAACGCTGAACTCTGCAAAGCAAACTGAGTTCTCCCGTTCACTTCACCAGTAACAAAGGTGCTGCAAATGGAACGTAGCTGACAATGTTGTTGAGGACGCAAGAGGCAGAATGGACTCCAACTCTCTTTCCAGAGCTGTGTGGGTTCTGCAGGGCAGACAGGAATAAACACTCAAGCCCTGATTCAGCAAAACATTCATTGAAGTCAATGGGACTCAGGCAGGTACTTGGAATTAAGCATGTGCTTAAGGGCCAGATTTTTAAGGGTATTTAGGTGCCTAACTCCCATTGCCCTAAGTGCTTTGCCAAATGGGGATAGGATCATTTACATGCTTAAAGTTAAGCACATGCTTGAGCACTTTGCTGAATTGGGGCGAAGGCAACTGGCTTCTCATTAAAGGGGGAGAAAAATCACTTGTTTATTTATGCCAGCGCTAGCAAGCAATTCACTGCTTTGCATCTTTGTCTAGAGTAAGAGAGCCATATCCAGGTGTGTTTTCAGTAGCACCTTTCAAGAATTAGTGCAGTGCACTCAGGCAATTGATCACAGTATGATGGATGCAAGATGCATGGACAGTCTGTAATAAAGATCAGCAGGGAGGGATTCCACCCGTATGGGGTGTTTGGGTAAAAAAAAGGAAATTGAATATAGTACCTAAGAGTAGGGGAGTGCAGAGTTCAGAGAGCAGCACCCTTCAGAAGATACCAAAGTAGTGGCTGAGAGACGTGGAACACCATGTGTTCTTTGTTTCCCGCCATTCTTCTGTACCATTCCTCCGCTCAGAGAAACGAACCGCAAAGAATCCAGCCCCTTTCATGCACCACCCACGTCACCACATGCAGCCTCCGATCTGACCTACGCGGGAGGAGAGGTTGGGTCAGGCGTTATCCAGAGCAGCCATTTTGCCAAGGAACGTCTCCCAACTGAGTGGAGGAAAAATATGACTTGAAATCACAGGGTTTAGCAAAAATTGTGACTCGTCCTCATTTTCTGGCATCTTCACCCTCTGTGCAGCAGGGGACAGGGAGAGGCGACGTGGCCATCAAGAGAGTGGACCTGCCACAGCATCAGTTTCATGCTAACATTTGCTGTGCATTTGTAGCAGTGGTTGTTTCCTTGCGGGCTAGGAAAGGGTGGTTCTGGAGGGACCCTGGGAGAACAAGAGTCTTAAGCAACAGTCCTGAGAGTTTGTTCCATTCCCATGGCTAACGACAAAGCATTAAACCAAAGCTCTCCCCAGATACCTGCATTGCTTTATCAGTCCTGTTGCAGTGCCAAAGAGAGAGCGTTAACCATCCCTGCTGGGTTACAGGGAGATCCAGGGGATACAGGCCTGAAAGGAGAGAGAGGCCCTCCAGGTCCCAGGGTAAGTGTGGGAGTCTGCGGGCGAGTGTTTTTGTTGGGCTTGCAGGTGGACGGACAATTGGGTCAGAGCTCTCGTGTGCTTTGCCCCAAAAGGTTGGATTTAAACAGCGAGAGCTTTTGAGCTGAGCTGTTAAACTCATGGCCACACCCGGGCTTGGATCATGCCAAGCTTTCTGCACCTGCATAGCTTCATGCAGCTGAGGAGTCCGATAGAGATCAAAGGGGCTATTTGCATGCGTAAAGTTACCGACTGCCTAGGCCTTTGCAGGAGCACGGGCTTGTATGGTGGAGCTTTACTTTGCCACCTGACCATGGGATCTGCTGCTTGGGGCAGCCTGGTGCTGTTAGCGTTTAACATACACATTCATCTGCTACCACCATACAGTTCATAAAGAATCCTTAACCAAAAGAAGGTTGAGGGGAGATATGATTGCTCTCTTTAAATATATCAGAGGGATCAATATCAGGGAGGGAGAGGAATTATTTCGGCTCAGTGCTAATGTGGATACGAGGACAAATGGATATAAATTGGCAGTTGGGAAGTTTAGGCTTGAAATTAGGCGAAGGTTTCTAACCGTCAGAGGAGTGAAATACTGGAATGGCCTGCCGAGGGACATAGTGGGGGCGAAAGACCTCTCCGGCTTTAAGACTAAGCTTGATAAGTTTATGGAGGGAATGGTTTGATAGGATAACTTGATTTACTCAATAGGTCAATAATGTGCCACCGCTGGTAGTTAGTACCGATGATAAATGTTGGGATATTGAAAGTCTTTTCCTAAGTGTCTGGATGGAGAATCTTGGCCGCATGCTCGGGGTTCAGCTGATCGCCATATTTGGGGTCGGGAAGGAATTTTCCTCCAGGGTAGATTGGCAGAGGCCCTGGAGGTATGCCTGGAGCCGGCCCTGCATGGGGCAGGGGTCGCTTGCTAGAGGATTATCTGCTGCTTGAAGTCGTCAAATCATGATTTGGGGACTTCAACAGCTGAGTCAAGGGTGAGAGTTATTTCAGGAGTGGGTGGGTCAACTCTTGTGGCCTGCATCATGCAGGAGGTCAGACTAGATGATCATAATGGTCCCTTCTGATCTTAAGTTCTATGATTCTATGATCATCATCCAACCTGACGACCCCCAAATATAAATACTGGGCCACTCCGCTGGAAATGTAGTAGAACTGGATCAAACCCAAGTTTGCCTAATCCTAGAGAGCCATTTCCTCGGTGTCCACCTGCCTCCAAACTGCGCCAAACGCTTCATGTACACATCCCATTTCTGCTGGACAGCTGGGAAGGGCCAGCCCACTGTGCCTAGATTCTGTCAGCACCTGTTTAGCGGGACCTCTTTCATAGCCTGAATTATAACCAGCTTGGGACCAGCAATGCGGGGGGACCCACGCTTTGGTCCTCAGGAATAGGGGCCATGGCAGCATTCAGAAATTACTCCTTACTGTCATATTCTAGTTGTGGAGATAATATCCCTTTGGAACATGGGAACCATGAGTCAAACCTACCTTTATTGTGTATTTTAAGGGGCCGGATGGTCTCCCGGGGCCTGCAGGTGGGACTCTGGTATGTTACTTTCCTAGCCTTGTTTTCTACATATAATCAACATTACTTAAATGATCTCTTTATAAACCATGGTTTTAGAATACTACTAAATAGATAGATAGCGAATACCACATTCTGTACCATATTTATCCTTGTTGAAGTGCGTTAACTAATCTAGTAAGTTTCAGGTTCTACTTCTTAACCATGGCTGTTACATTCTGGTGTATCCGTTCCTGAAACATTCAATACTGATTTCATGCCTTTTTCTCCCCCTCTCCAAGCTGGATAACATATCAGAAAAGGGGACAAAAGGGGAAAAGGTAACAGCTTCTAATGTAATAATTCTAGATTGTGAATTCTTTAGGGAAGGGGACTGTGTTTTGTATTTATTTGTACTGTGCTAGCACAATGGAGGGTGTGGGGGGCTTGCCCTTGACACTTCTGTAATACAGATCATCCTCATCAAGAGAACCATGGCCCTCTCTGCGGGAGAATTGTTTGCTCAAAATGGAAAAATGAATTATTTGTACATAGAAATGTGCCACTGATTGGCACAAAAATATGTTCACGCCCATCCATGGACAGAGCATACACAGCGGCACTGTGCTGGGAGGTGTGTATTGCCATGAGTTCGGGATGTTCACCTTGCTGCCACGTCGCTGGACTAGGAGTGAGTCATGCAGGTCTTCCCAAAGGGAAACTGCAGTTAAAAACGCTTTAGAGCACACCACGCTGTCAGGTACTTTATTTATGCTTCATATTGCCACGGTTGAGACACTAAAGGGGAAAAAACTCTAGGTGGTGCTTGGAAATTGTAGAGTCAAGATGATTGGAGCCACAGTCTAATTGCTGTGTGTGGGGGGAAAGATATGTATCTGGAATCTGAAGATGTGAGTTTAACAGCCATTTTCTGTCATAGAATATCAGGGAAGGGATCTCATCTAGTCCAACTCCCTGCTCAAAGCAGAACTAATCCCCAACTATTTTTTTTGCCCCAGATCCCTAAATGACCCCCTCAAGGATTGAACTCTCAATGCTGGGTTTAGCAGGCCAATGCTCAAACCACTGAGCTATCCCTCCTCCCCTTCAATAGACTCTTTAAAGAGCAGGAGGAATGGAGTAGGTGTACGCCAGGGCAAACCCGTCATGGCCTAGTGCGTTAAGCAAAAGGCCAGGGTTCAAGTGCTCCTCAATTCTTTCCCCACCTCTGCTAATGGCTGGCCTTAATTCTCTGCACTGATATAACTCTTTGCCAACATTCGGGAGGTAAATATGCTGAGCCCCGGGGTGGGAATATGGGGGCACCGATTGGCGAAGGGAATTGCCCAAGTCACACGATTACCCAGGTCCCATGGCTCTCAAGCCAATACTTTCTTGGAGTGGGGTAACCAGCTGGGTGGTCTCTGGAGCCTCTTGGATTATTTTCTCTCCTGTGCAAAACATGTTGAGTGGCGGAGGCCACCCCAGTCCATGGCTTGCTGGTGCCCTTCATTCCACCGGAATCTGTAGAGGCAGAAACCAGATTTCAGTGTAATGAAGCCCATCAGACATGGAATTCAACCCCTCACCTTCGCGCCCCTTTCGGCCTTGGAGAGAATGTTGACCAAAAGCTCATATGGGGCTCTCAGCCCCATGTCCAGACATTGTGCTGCCATGCTGCCGATTCAGTGTTAAAGGTGGCTGCAAAGTTCAAGGCTCCTGTTGCAATGTTAACTCGTCTGCACTGCACACACGCCATATTTCCTAGGATTGTTTATTCTAATTAAACCTGCAGCTTAATATATTAAAGGGGAGATGCCGGCATGGTCCCAGGATGAGACTTGGAGTGAGGAGATCTGGGTTCTAATCCTGGCTCTGACTCTTAGCGTGACTCAGTTTACCCCCAAGGGTGAAATGCGAAGGACGATAGTTACCACCCCCACTTCCCATTGGTCTTGGGAGGCTTAGTCAATGGGTGTTTGGGATGGTCCCGAGCTGCTGTAATGTTCCTGTTGGAGCTCTGACTTTCACAGTGCCTGACTCCTGCGAATCTAACTGGGCAGCACTAGCATTGCAGTGGCAAAGGTCCTAGCATTGAATAGGTGATGTCCTGCATCCCTTGGTTCTTTCGCGTCTGCGCAGGGGACACGACACACTTTCATCCTCCGGGGAGGAACATTGACACTATCAGGCTACGTCTACACTATGAACTGGGATGTGATTTCCCTGCCTGAAACCAGGCCTCTGCTGCCATTACCCGTGCTACGGCGGTGACACTGCTATTTATACTTGCACTAACTTGATGAGCACTAGTGCGAATATGTGTGCACGAGCAAGGAAATCGCACCCTCGCTTGTAGTGTAGACATAGCCTGAATGGGTTGGACCTGGGCCTCACCTGCCTGTCACTGGTAAAATCCTCTGCTCTGATTTTGTCACGTGTCCTGCACTTGCTCCATGTGCCAAACTGCCACTGATGTCATTGGAACACCAATTTCACACCTGGGGGAAACTGAGGCCCAGAGCGATGAAAGTGTGGCTCTGATCTGAAAAAAAGTCTTCAGTGGGGGTCTGTGGGTGCTTGGCTCCTGGGAAAATGTGGCCAGGTTTGAAAATGTTGGTCTAAATGACCTGGGTGTGATCAAACAATGAATCGGTGGCGGAGTTAAAAAGAGAACTGAGGTGTCCTGTCTCCAAGTGCCTTTCTAAGCCATTAGCTGCAGCGAATCACTCAGGTGTTGTTCTAGGTTTATACACAACAGCAAGGATGGTCTGCAGAGCAGCAATACGGCAGGTATTAACCTTTTGTTTGATATCCTGGTAATAGTGCTCATGCTAATAAAACAGGGCAAATAATGATTGTTTGACTTGCTCAGGTACCAATAAAAATTTCTTGTGCTGTTGTATTCATTTAGATGGACTGAATGGACCTAAAAGTATTTACATAGCTCAGTTGCTGTCCAACCTTAAACAGCACTAAGGTTTGGCATTTGGTGCACAGAGACCTCAGCCTGCTTAGGACGATGGCAAACACGCCATTAACAATCCTTTTCAATCCTTATGAAAGATTAAGAAAAGAAGGAAAAGCAATTAAAGCATTTGCAATGTGAAGTATTGAATGAAGCTTTCATTTTAACAACCTCCCTTGTTCCCGTTGCCTTTAGGAGGAGAGAGATTTTAGAAGGAAAAACCCCTTTTTCCGACAGTCTCTTAGGTGGAATCAGAGCTGGTGATAACTGTCCTTTTGGGGAAAAGAGAGGAAGTCAGTTGAGATAGGCTGGAGCTGCTGCTGCTGTTAAAGTCTGATCCTATTTCATCTCGGGTGGCGGTTGGGATCCAGCTGTAGCCAGCAAAGGTGGCGATGTCATCTGGGTCCCTCTCCCTGGCCTGGTCTGGTCAGGACATCTCTCAGGATTAGGATGAAAAAGTTCCAGGGTCCCAGGAGGTGGTGGAGGTGGCCGCCATGATGGTGAAGCTAGGTCCAGTGGCCAATTTCCCTCCCTAAGTCTCTTCTTTTAAGGATCCCAAAAGGGAGTGATGGGTGGAATAGCCCACCCCCTCTTTATTGGTTCATTAATTTCTGGTCCCACATTTACTGGTGTACCAGACATGCTCTTACCACAACCTTTGAGTTATATCAGGACTTTTTGTTCGGACAAATTCATTCTGTCTCCCTTTCAACCCTTTTCCCATCAACATTTTTAGTTATATATNCCAGTTATCCCAACATTGCTCACGCACTGTATCACAGAGTGAATTAGGCAAAGCGCAGTGTGGAACTGGCTGATCATCCAAAGGTTTCGCTGTCTGAGGTGTATGCTCTAGTGAACCCAACACCTGCAGATCGGCCCAAAGTTCTGACACGAATCCAAGCTTCCGTCAAGTTGAAGGGTATTCGTGTCTGAGGCTCTGGTTCAGGTGGGGCCTAGTGAAAGGGGAATAGCTGCCAAGTTCATTGGAGGATTTCAAAGACCTTTACAAGCATTAATTGAAGCCTCTCATCCCCACTGCGAGGTAGTTAAGTCATTGCCCCTCTTTTATAGATCGGGGCATTGAAACGAAGGGCATGTCGACACTTCAAGCTGGGGGTGGGATTTCTATCCCAAGAAGACATACCCGGGCCAGCTCTGATTGAGCTAGCATGCTAAAAATAGCCACGGCAGCAGTATGTCGCTCTGAGCTAGGAATCACGCTACCAGCTCGAAGTGTAGGCATATTTTAAGTAACTCGCCCATGCTCAGACAACAAATCTCTGGCAGAGTCAGGATTAGAACCCAGGAAACCTGACTGCCAAACCTCTGCTCCAGACACCTGTCACTGTATTTCTTTGGGCTAATGCTTTTGTTAACCAGCTATTGTTTGTTTGTTTGTTTTTAAAGGGAGATCCAGGTCCACCCGGCAAAGGAGTGGAGATCAAGGTAAATAAAAACATGTGGAAAATTATAATATTGATACGCTGTTTCTCCATCCCTGTTTCTCTCACTGTGTTTCTCTGTCCCTGGGTCTCTGAGCCCCGCCCCCAGGTGCTAGGATTTAGAGACAAAATCCTAAGAAAGCCAGTGTAGAACAAGATGCTGAGGAGCTAGTCATAAATCTTACCCCATTGCTGCTGTAAGATCAAATGTTTGGCCTTCCGGTAGGATCCAGGTTAGTGACATTAACCAGGATGGGTGCTGCGTGGGTCACTGCTGCAGCTCTGTAGAGAGATCCCTTGTGAAATTGAGTATGAACTAATGTGGATCCCTGCCCTACAGCTCCACTGAGCAGTCTGGAACACAGAATGGGGTCACTGGTTAGGATCTGTTGGATTCTCAGGCATAGCAAAGGCTAGAAATGCTTTATTGCCTCTGTGGCCGTCAGATTCCAACCTTTGCTCCGGGGTGCTGATCTCATCGGATGCGCGTCGGTCAACTCTCAGCTAAGCAATTGTTGCATCACTTGGGGCTACCCTGGAGAGTCATCTGGGAGCTTACATTTGTGCAGAACATCTACCTTCTAGCTAGGGTAGACAGACAAGAGCACATCAGACCTGTGCTTCCGTCTCAGTTCTGAACCCGTGGACATCCAGGTGCAAATCGAAGGCTTGGCCATGGTCTGTGAAGCCCTAAATACTCTGAAAGTACCTGGTTACTGTATCTCAGAGATCACCTTCCACCCATTGGTGCCACTGCAGAAGTTGCAAACAATGGGATGCTTAAGTTTTCAGCCTCCTGGGATTACAGCCCTGAGTCTGGTGTAGGGCGTTCCCAATAGGGCTCTGGCATTCGCTCCCAACAGGGATCCATCAGGGCACAATGCAAGGCACATGTTTGTACAGCACCTGGCACAATGGGGCCCCATTCTTGGCTCGCCTTTAGGCACCATCATAATAAACATGATTAATTATCATTAATCTCCATCGAGGTTTTCACCTAACGCTGAGTACTGGATTGTCTCTACCAGTCGGTTTCTTTCCAGTGCTGCCTATTACTATAGTATCTAAGAGCGGTCTCCTGGCCCAGCTGCCCCAAGGACATGAGCTCTTCTCACACAGCATTTTCACGTAGGTGACAGGGAGGAGGAGTGTATGGTTGGCTACTTTGGGAAGTGTTGTTTCCTGCTAACCACATGATGTATCTAATCATTGTGGCCTGTTAATGAGAACCCAATGGGACGTTCGCTGCTGAAAGAGCCGATCGGCCCACACATGTAAAACTCTGCACCTACCCTATTCCCATGATGCAAGGTCTGATGTTACGCCTGTCCAAGCCAATGGCAAAGCTTCCATTGACTTCAATGAGAGCAGAATCCGGCCATCAGTATCTAGGGGCTTATCACTGCTCATCTATGGAGGTTATACTTGAGTTAATGTTATTTCCCTTGGTGGTAAATTGTATAGTCAATTGCTTGACCGCACTTTGGTTTGTTATGAAATATACTCAAGAGACTAAATAACCAATATCAGTCCAGTTTATTGCTAAAAGACACTAATCATGTAGTACAGGAAAAAAGGTTCAACATGATGCCAGCTTCCAGGAAGCCGTCTCGTGCAGCGTGGTTGAATTCACCTTACACAGAAGGCTTGCTTCCAGAGTGACACATTTCAGCTAGGAGCATTTATAGGATGATTTCACAAGTTACAAACCTCTTTGCACATCACTAGAATTCAACCCATCAGTTCATAGCAGTTTCTTAACTTGTTGTTCTGTACCTTCTTCATCCTGGAGACTAGCTTTCCAGTTACTGGTCCAGGATGGTACCTCCCCAGCCTGTACCAGGGCAGAACATGAACGTGGTTTGCCATTGGCAAGTTTTCTATTTTCTAATGCCAATGCTGACTTCAGCTTTGCAAAGTGTTGTGGGATAATTGACAGGGGTGAACAGAATTCAGTTAACATAACTTCCCAACACTTCTTTCTTCTCTTCTCTTCTCTTTCTTTTTAAATGCATATTATATCCATGCACATAATATCTATTAATGTGGTGTATGCTACGCCCAACATATGTTCATTGGCTAACACTCTTCATTCCTAATTCAGGATCTGGAGAGACTTTTTGAAGCCTATGGGATCAAGGTATGTGAATATTTTACTTTCTTTCTGAATGTTTGGCCCACTGCCGTTAGATGTAATTTCTTCCTGAGATGAGATTGTTACCATTAAACTTAGACAAGCCCTAACAAGCCTTCATCTCATCCCTCTGGCTTCTATGGTGTTCTGGAGAGAGGGTCGGCTCTTCTGTTTCCGACACCGAAGTTAATGTGTAGGTTATTTCAGGTCCTGGGGCTAGTTATCACTAACATTCAGATTCATCTATGGCAGCTTTACAGGGCAAGTATTACTGGGGAAGGAGGGTCTTGTGGTTAAGGTACAGGCCTGCAACTCAGAAGATCTAGGTTCAATTGCTGGCTCTGCTAAGAGATTCCTTGGGTGGGTCATTTCATCTCCCTGGGTCTCAGTTTCCCATCTGCAAACTGGGGATAATACATGTTTTGAGTGTAGGCTCTTCAAGGCAGAGTCTGTCTCTCACTGTGTGTACGTACAGTGCCTAGCACCGGGGGAGTCCAATCTTAATTGGTCCCTGGCTTGTAATACAAATAAAAATCAACTAACATTGAATGATGTAGTGTCACTAGTCCAGCGAATCCAACTATCCCCTGCAGAGCAGGCTAACAGACTCTGGGTGGTCCACATGGGGTGCTATGTATAACCTGGGATAGGACACAGTCTGCACCGCATGTCCAGGTCTCCAGCTCTGAGAGCCAGCAGACATCTCCCTTTGCTCTCCGCCTCCAGCCCCCTCCAGCCTTGGCTGTCTGGCTCAGGAAGGTCAGCAGGCCACCTTGGCAGGTTTCTCCTCCAGTCATAGGCGTCGACTTCCCCTCTTTCCCCTAGGTCCTCGACCCCCCTCTACCCCCAGCCTCACCCCACTCCACCCCTTCCATGAGGCCCCGCCCCTGCCCCGCCTCTTCCCATTCCAACTCCTTCCCCAAATCCCCACCCCGGCCCTGCCTCCTCCCCAGAGCGCGCCACGTTCCCGCTCCTCCCCACCCCCTCCCAGAGCTGTTTGGCAGCGTCCAGGTGGGAAACGCTGGGAGGTAGGCAGAGGAGCGGGGATGCGCTGCACTCGGGGGGGGGGGGGGGGGGGGGGGGGGGGGGGGGGGGGNAGTATTACTGGGGAAGGAGGGTCTTGTGGTTAAGGTATAGGCTTGCAACTCAGAAGATCTAGGTTCAATTGCTGGCTCTGCTAAGAGATTCCTTGGGTGGGTCATTTCATCTCCCTGGGTCTCAGTTTCCCATCTGCAAACTGGGGATAATACATGTTTTGAGTGTAGGCTCTTCAAGGCAGAGTCTGTCTCTCACTGTGTGTACGTACAGTGCCTAGCACCGGGGGAGTCCAATCTTAATTGGTCCCTGGCTTGTAATACAAATAAAAATCAACTAACATTGAATGATGTAGTGTCACTAGTCCAGCGAATCCAACTATCCCCTGCAGAGCAGGCTAACAGACTCTGGGTGGTCCACATGGGGTGCTATGTATAACCTGGGATAGGACACAGTCTGCACCGCATGTCCAGGTCTCCAGCTCTGAGAGCCAGCAGACATCTCCCTTTGCTCTCCGCCTCCAGCCCCCTCCAGCCTTGGCTGTCTGGCTCAGGAAGGTCAGCAGGCCAGCTTGGCAGGTTTCTCCTCCAGTCATAGGCGTCGACTTCCCCTCTTTCCCCTAGGTCCTCGACCCCCCTCTACCCCCAGCCTCACCCCACTCCACCCCTTCCATGAGGCCCCGCCCCTGCCCCGCCTCTTCCCATTCCAACTCCTTCCCCAAATCCCCACCCCGGCCCTGCCTCCTCCCCAGAGCGCGCCACGTTCCCGCTCCTCCCCACCCCCTCCCAGAGCTTGTTAATGCTGCCAAACAGCTGTTTGGCAGCATCCAGGTGGGAAACGCTGGGAGGTAGGCGGAGGAGCGGGGATGCGGTGCACTCGGAGGGGGGGGGGGGGGGGGGAAGGGGGGGGGGGG
>QXTE01000083.1:6436833-6517763 GCA_003942145.1 Platysternon megacephalum
CCCTGGCCCTGCCCTGCCCCCTCCCGCCCCTGCCCCGCCCCCATTCCAACCCCTTCCCCAAAGTCCCCTCCCTGCCCCTCTTCCAACCCCTTTCCCAAATCCCAGCCCTGCCTCTTCCCCGCCTCCTCCCCTGAGTGCGCCCTGTTCCTGCTCCACCCCCTCCCTCCCAGAGCTTGTTACGCTGCAAAACAGCTGTTTTGCAGCAGCAAGTGCTGGGAGGTACGCGGAGAAGCGGGGACGCGGTGCGCTATAGGGGCGGAGGCGGAGGCAGAGGTGAGGTGGGATGGGGGGTGGGGAGGGAAGCTTGGCTGCCGGTAGGTGCAGAGAACAGTGCCTATGCCTGTACACTCTCTCACACGGGGAGGGGGAGGTGGCCGACTCACCCGACCCTCCTTGCCCGGCGCTCTCCTCCCTCCATGTCTGGCTGGGCCCCCAGGATGGACCCACCTCTCCTGGTACCTGGCACCGCATCTTTCTGAGGCAGCACGTAGAGGGGCACGCAGGGTCACATGCCTCCCCTCCCCAGATTTCTGCCAGGGTTCACACCAGAGTGTGGCCAGCAGCAGCCTGTCAGCGCTGTGCGGCCGGGAAGGGACGGGAGCTGCTTCCAGCTGCAGGGGAGGAGGAGGGGTGGGGAAGGGATGATCTGGCCTGTGTCTTTGCAGAGCTCATCTCTCCCCCCACCACACCGCTCCCATGTGGCTGTTCTCCGCACAATGCTGGGACTGGGACGCGTCCCTCTGGGGGGGATCTGGAGGAGCAGTGGGGCTCGGGGGGGGGGGCAAAGTGACAAAGCAGGGAGAGGACAGTGAGAGGGGAAGCACATAAAGGACTGATGGGTGGGCAGCAGAGGTGACGTGTAACCGGCCTCTGCCTGGCGCCTGCCTGCACTCGCCAGCCACCGCAGCTCGCAGCCAGTGCCAGCCAGAAAAAAAACCCGTGCAGGGCGGCCGGAGCGGCGAAGCAAAAAACAAACAAACCCAGGGTGCAAAATTTCGGTGCCACTTACTTGGCGGCTCGCGGCTGCCTCCCCCGGCCACGCTGGCTAGCGGGACTCCCTGCGTTGCAGACGTGCCCCGGGCAGCGGAGTGCGCGCCCTGGCTAGCGGGGGGGAGGGGGAAGGAGCGGGGGGGGGGGAGGGAAGGGGGGCGGCCAGGGCTTCCTTCAGCCGGGGCGCTCACCACTCGGCCCATCCCGCTGCGCCGCCTGCCCGGAGGGCTCCGCGCTGCTCCCGCCTGCAGGTGAATTGAAGGTCGGCGGGGAGGGAAGGACGCGGGGTGCCGGGCTTGCTGCAGACGGAGCGCGCAGCCCGCTCCCCTCCTCCGCGCCGCCGCCCCCTACAGGGCGGCCAGAGCGGCGAACCAAAAAAAAAAAAGAAAAAAAAGGGCAGCCGTGCCACCCTAGGATTGGGCAGAATGCCGCCCCTTAGAATCTGCCGCCCCAAGCACGAGCTTGCTCGGCTGGTGCCTGGAGCCGGCCCTGCTTTTGATGAGCTGGGCCTAGGTCATAGACGGAGTCTGTAGCACAGAAGGGAATTCATCTTGGCTTTTCCAAGTCCCAGCCATTGGCCCCGCCTCCCTCCACAGCGGAGGTAGAGCACAACTAATCAGTGTCCAGAATGACCTCAGGAGAGATTGGTGAGCATAGAAGTGGTACACACACTTGTGGTGAAAGTCTCCCGTGCTGGTAATTCTGGGACCTTTCTGGAGATCTGCACTTCCTGGAGTCTGTCTGTCCATGTGCCAGGCAATGCCCCTGAGTGCATGTGTATCCTACTCTCACGTTGTGTGGGTTCTGCCTTTCTCAGTTACCTTGGGGAGCAGTGGGGGAGAGGGAGAGAGGTGGTCATTGTTTGATTATTGATTGTTGGTGTGCTTTTGCAGCTGGCGCTGTTGAAGGAACTGACTGATCTTCTCCTGAGGGATGGGCTTGAAGCGCTGATCCAGCGGCGGGCCAGCTCCAGGAAGGGCAAGCCCGCCAAGAAAAAGGAGGGATCTACGCAAGCTACGGACTATGCTGTGAGTATTCATCCTCCTGAACTTCCGCAGCATCAGAGAGAAGAAGGGGAGGAGAGCGGGGGGAAATGGAGGCACCGAGAAATGGCTTGTTCAGGGCTCCAGAGAAAGTCATTGGCAGAGCCAGGAATAGAGCCCGTTCTCATTGACACCAAGTCTTGTGGTTTCAATATCAAGATCTTCTTTCCCTTCCCCTCCTTTGCGGTATCATCATTGCAAGGAAGAGTGGGACTGCTGGTAGCAATGGGAGCTGGGAGCTGCAGGAGGACAGTTTATTGTCATGCAGATTATGTTGATTTGTAGTATCTATACCAAGGGTAGGCAACCGATGGCACGGGTGCCGAAGGCGGCACGCGAGCTGATTTTCAGTGGCAGTCACACTGCCCGGGTCCTGGCCACCGGTCCGGGGGGCTCTGCAGTTTAATTTAATTTTAAAAGAAGCTTCTTAAACATTTTAAAAACCTTATTTACCTTACATACAACAGTAGTTTAGTTATATAGTATAGACTTAGAGAAAGAGACCTTCTAAAAACGTTAATGTATTACTGGCACGCGAAACCTTAAATCAGAGTGAATAAATGAAGACTCGGCTCACCACTTCTGAAAGGTTGCCGACCCCTGATCTATACTGTTAGGCCATCATATTATGTTGGAACGTGTTAATGGCTGCCATCAAGTGGGTCTTTGATCTTGTTAAAGCATACAGGTGAGTTAACCACCCTTCAGGCTAAATGAAAGGAGCAAGTGAGCTACTTTATGGAGTGAGATAATTGGAGACAATAGAAGCTATCGCCCAAGGCAATCAGACACATGGCAAAACCTGAGCAGGGCTAAAGCATGTGGGCTGAGAGGGCTCCCTGGGACTGGTTGAAAATCCAGGGACTAGAGGATTGCTTGGCAAGCTGTTTGTATAGGTTAGAAGTCGAAAGCCAGCAGAAAATGAGAGAAGCTGTCATGGGACCAGAGACAGAGATCCTGGGGGCACAGGACTGGCTGGAAAGGCAGGATTGGAAACTGTGAGCAAGGAAACTGCCAGCTGTTGTTTGTTTCACTGTGTTCAGGGAAACCGGACTTTTTCTACATCCTTTATAAATAAACAGGATCACTCCAAAGAATATATCTGGCTCGCATAATCAATTTCTGCCCCTATCAGAAACAACCCAGCAAGACCCTGAATATTGGGTGATTGCTTGGGCCATAGGGAGAACAACATTTTAACCTATTCACGGGGCTTTTCACCTTAAAAAAATCCCAGAGTGCTTTGGTTAGCCATCTACTGCAAATGGCCTGGCACCAAACCATCAGATCCAAACATCCCGGAAACGTGGGGTGTTTGAAATCTGAACCCAGGTCCAGATGGCCCTTCTCTTGACAAGCGAATGCAAAGCCTGGATGTGCAAACCCCCAGGGGTGTTTGAAAGTGTTGTGCAGATTTTGGTTTTGTCTACACAGCAAGCGGCAGCAGGTCTCAGAGTCTGCAGACTCCAGCTCGCAAGGCTTGCACTACCAGCATGAAGAACAGCCGGGTAGGTATTCAGGCTTGGGCTGGACCTTAGGCTCTGAAGCCTAGGGAGGGGGATGGGCTTCAGAGCTGGAGCTGCTGTTTTTAGTGCTGGAGCCCGAGTCTGTAGATCTGGGCTCTGGGGTTTGCTGCCGCGGACTGTGTAGACGGACCCTTTGTGACCTGGTGGCCCCATCCCTACTGCACCCATGCGGCCCCAATGAAATGCAGCCACCTCTGGGGAGGGAGAGTGGCAATCAGCTGGCGCACAGCGATGGTAAGAGGGGAAAATTTGGCCAGTGGTGCTGGAGCTAATCTCTACTATCCTCAAGAGTAGCAGGTGCTCGCCACAAAGAGCGGACAGGCTTCATCTGCAAGACCTTCAAACAGCTGGTCTCACGGAACTCAATTAAATCTACCTGGAAAGGCTCACGGTCTCGTCTGACCCACTGGGAGCCCATGCTAAGATCGCTCAACTGGGTCTAACCACTTTTCTTGGGATTTACAGGCTTCGTTGAAGTTTGATTTTTCTAGCGACCCTCTTACCAGTATAGAAGTCACTGAAGAAGACCTGAGTATTGATGTCGGGCATCAGCTTAGAGTTCCAGCAGCTGTAGGACAACCTACTAAGGTAACAATAAGTTGAGGCGGTTTAGTAGGATTCATTCTTCTCGTTTGGGGTTAATGGGTAGCTCCTAGGTTACTTAGCCATTACTAGGCTGTCTTCTCTAGGCTATATTCATGTTCTTGCACAGTGCCCATCACCCAGGATAATCTGAACACCTTCCAAAGATAAAGTCAGCGGTTAGCATCTGTTTCTCCATTTGACTAGTATTTTCAAAAGAGCCCGATGTTGGCCTAACTCTTTTCCCTCTGAAGTCAATGGTACAAATCTACTTGACTTCATTGGAAGCAGAGTTTGGCTGAATGCAGAGAACACTGGTACATTTCACCCTTTGGTGTTGCCATTTCCTGATGTGACGGTTTGGATCACAGAAACCCCCTTGGGGCCACCAACTGATGTGCCAAGACTACTTCTGCCCCTGCTTTCCCTGCCAGCTTGGGACTCCTGAGCCCTGCCTGGTTGTGCCAGCCACGCTTGCCAGCCACAAACACAGACCCAGGTCCTACAAACTGCAAGCTTAACTGAAAGCAGCTTAAGAAGTGTTCCTGTCTTTAACACTCAGATGCCCAACTCCCAACGGGGTCCAAACCCCAAATAAATCTGTTTTACCCTGTATAAAGCTTATACAGGGTAAACTCATAAATTGTTCGCCCTCTATAACACTGATAGAGAGATATGCACAGCTGTTTGCTTCCCCCGCCCCAAGGTATTAATACATACTCTGGGTTAAATAATAAGTAAAAAGTGATTTTATTAAATACAGAAAGTAGGATTTAAGTGGTTCCAAGTAGTAACAGACAGAACAAAGTGAATTACCAAGCAAAATAAAACATGCAAGCCTATGCCTAATAAAGTAAGAAAACTGAATACAGATAAAAGCTCACCCTCAGAGGTGTTCCAGTAAGCTTCCTTTTACAGACTAGTCTCCTTCTAGTCTGGGTCCAGCAATCACTCACACCCCTTGTAGTTACTGTCCTTTGTTCCAGTTTCTTTCAGGTATCCTTGGGGTGGAGAGGCTCTCTCTTGAGCCAGCTGAAGACAAAATGGAGGGGGCTCCCAGGGGCTTAAATAGACTTTCCCTTGTGGGTGGAGACCCTCCCCTCCCCCTGTGTAGAATCCCAGCTACAAGATGGAGTTTTGGAGTCACATGGGCAAGTCACAAAAAGTTCTTTCAGAAATAGTTCATAGGTTATAGTCCAATGTCCAATATCATTGCAGGGTGTTCCAACTTAGGACAGGGATCTCAGCCCTTATGGCTTAAGCTTCCCTTGTATGAAGCCTCAAGCAGATCTGAGATGACAGGATCAGGACCCAAGGGTCTTTTCGTACAGTGTCCTAGCATCCACTTGACCATGCAGTGCTAGGTAAACAATAGGCTTTTGATGTAACCTTTTGCTTTCTAAACATCACCAGTAATTAGTTACACAAATTAACATAGGGCAATTTATCCATTAGGTAGTCTATCACGAACTTCCAAGAGACATATAGACAATGACATTACTTCACGCAAGATTCATCTAAATGTTAATATTCCCTTTTGATCTCTGAATGAATAGTTATAGTGACAGACAGGAATTGTCTGTTTACATGGCTAGCGTCTAAGATACACACAATTAGTGTCAAGTATCAGAGAAGCTTATGCTCCAATACGTCTGTTAGTCTATAAGGTGCCACAGGACTCTTTGTCGCTTTTTAAGTATCAGAGGGGTAGCCCTGTTAGTCTGTATCCACAAAAACAACGAGGAGTCCGGTGGCACCTTAAAGATTAACCGATTTATTTGGGTATAAGCTTTCGTGGGTAAAAACCCCACTTCTTCAGATGCATGGAGTGAAAATTACAGACACAGGCATAAATATATCATGCCACATGAAGAGAAGGGAGTTACCTCACAAGTGGAGAACCAGTGATGACACTTCTAACTTCTAACAATATAGGTTTGCATTTCAAAGTTCTAACCTATCTACCAGGAATTGGCCCCCTTTACCATTCGCATACCTTTCTAACATGACTTTAAAGATGGGCTTTGGGTCATTCCGCCTGCAATAGGATAGTGGCTGGGCCCTCACCTGCAGTGTAGGTAGCGCATGTTTAAGTCCCTGATCTTCCTGCCTTTCCCACATCCCACCTGAATGCCCTAACCTGTTGGCAGTTCTGGTCTTTTGATGCGTCTCTGTGGCCAAAAAGTCCATCCTGGACCTGCAAAACCTTCCCCGTGACATTTTTGTCAAAAACGATCCCATTCCCTGAAAAGTTTCGGTTTCAATGAATCGGCGTTTTCTGACCAAAAAAACATTTCTTCAAAAAATTCCCATCCAGCTTTATCCATAACCAGCCTCGGGAGCTACTCAGACTGTCCATGCTCTGCTTTTAAACAATACTCTTGTTGACAGCAGTGTGTCCTGATTTACAACGGAGCACTCAGGAGTCTGTAACCTTGGCTGTGCATCATTGTACGTGTAGTGTTTAATTGGTCGTCATATTGCTATTGAATATCTGATAAAGGGAAAGGGTGTGTGTGAGAGAGAGTAATAAGACTTTTACCTCATGGACTGTATGTGACATGGGAGAGACGTGGTGCCTTAAAGAGAAATAACCTGCTTTCTTCAGGCTCGGCAGAGACCAGCTGGTCTTGCTCTGGGGTTGGAACCTCCCGCACTGGGAAACATTTCTGCGGACACACCAGAGCCCTTGAAGAAGAGGAGGAAGGAGAAAGACGTGAGCAGAGTAAGCACTTTGCGTGGAGATGTATAAAAATGTCCATTCGCTGACTTTCAATTAATCTCTTCCCACACGTGACCCTGAAATTGACACTAAAGGAAGCTGCAGCCAAGGGGCTAGTGTTGATTGTTGGGGATCTACAAGAAAGTTTTGCCTAGGCTGGACATTAAGAAAAGCTTCTGAACTGTCAGGGCAGTTAAGCACTGGGACAAATTATCTAGGGAGGTTGTGGAATCTCCATCAATGGAGGTTTTTCATAGAATCATAGAATCATAGAATCATAGGTTTTTAAGACAAACACCTGTCAGGGATGGTCTAGAGATCAGTGGTTCTTAACCTTTACTGCAGCCTGCACCCCTTTGGTTCTCAAAATATGTTCTTGCACCCCTTAAACCTAAAAATTATGTTCTCGCACCCCTTAAACCTAGATATATTTTTTGTTTGTATATTACAGTAATTGTTAAAAAATGTATAATGTTAATAAATACATTGGTTTGATGAAACAAAGTAGTTGTACTTACGTGCCTGCGCTTAATTTGTGTTTTCGATGATTTACCTTCTAAAATAATCTGGCATGTTGCAACCCCAGGGGGTGCGTGCAGCCCAGGTTAAGAACCACTGGTCTAGATACTCAGTCCTGCCTCAGTGCAGGGGACTGGACTAGAATCATAGGACTGGAAGGGACCTCAAGAGGTCATCTAGTCCAGTCCCCTGCACTCGTGGCTGGACTAAGTATTATTTAGACTGTCAGAGCTTGGCTTAGGAACTCCTCAGGTCTAGCTCCACATTCTCTCGGCTTCAATCGGTTGGACCAGGCTGCCTCTGACTTGCTGCCTTCATTCTCTGCCGTGCTCAGCCAGGCTCCATCCAGAGTCAGAATATCACTTCCCAGGAAATGGGTCCAGGCAGCTTCTGGTGCCCCTGAATAAAAGGCCCTGGGGAGCGGAGGAAGGAGAAAGGAACCAACAGAGGAAGCCTCTACCCAGGCAGGGGTTTGACACCCGATGCCGTGTCTGGAAATCAGCGAGTCCCCCTTGTCCCACCTGAGCCCAGTTGTGGGGGCCCTAGGGCAGGGACTTCAGGGTAGGAGCAGGAGATTTGAGGCTTTCACCCCTTCTATGTTGGCATTTCACGCCTTTGTATTTCTCTGCCCTTCTGCACATGCCTAATTCCATCCCCTTCTCGGAGCCTGAAACAGGCCACTTTGGTGTATGCGTAGCCCAGTGCCTGACAATAATAAACCAGCATGTTCAGTCTTGTGCTCCCAAGTGACCCTACACTAACAAACCAGTGCCCTCAGCTCAGCAGCTCTCCAGCAACAGAACATAAGAACCAGTGGTCCATCTAGAGCAACATCCTGGAATGGCCGAGACCCTATGCCCCTGTGGGCTAGTGATGGGGCTAAGAGAGGCACAGTAAGGAAATCCACTGTCATTTTCAAGCATCCAGGTGTTTATTAGAGAGAGAAATATTATTTTAGAAAATACTGGGAGATACGCTGGCCGGACCCTTTGAACTGAGCTGAAAACCAGTGGTGTATCCTTACAAATACCGCTGCAATAATAGGCAGTGGGTTCTGGGGTAGTTCGCGGCAATGATGCACATCAGGACGAAATCCAACTCTGATTAGAACAGACCTGCTGCCACTCCCCTCGCTTCAGGCCACAATCTTCTGCATAATGCCCTGCTCTGTCCTGAGATTTCAGAAAGAATTCAGATGCAAATCAGTATAACTGTGAGCTAGTGTTCTGGGACCACTAGAGGGCGCCCAACACACACAGGCCTGGAACATATGTATTGTAGCTCTGGAAACAGGTTCTCCGAATAAGCACACTGTGGGAACCGGCAGGTTTCAAGATCTCTCCTGCTGGCATATTTGTCTCTATTTCACTTTCCTGATTTTCCTTCTCCCTTCTCCAAGGGATATTTGAATGAAAACAAAATTCGTGTTGCTCAGGAGCACAGTCTGTGACCCAGATGTTCCTACATTTCTAGGAGGGGTTGGCACTAGAGTCGAATCTGGCAGAGATCCAGCCTATTTTAAGAGTTTCTTGGTGCCTCTCCCTGGAGAGTAGATCTAGGGCTATTCTGTGCTCTGCTACTGATGTCACCGTGTGACCTTGGGCAAGTCCCTTAGGCCTCCATTTTCAAAAGTTGCCCCTCTTTTGGGGTGCTTCAATGGTAGGGTGCCCAACTGGAGACATCTAGGATTATCAGGGGTCCTGGGAACCCACAGCTCCCATCGATTTCAATTGGCATTTTGGGTAGAAATCAGTCCCCAGGGGTCTCAAGTTTGGCACCCCAAAATTGGGGCCCCCCGAATCCATGGCTATTTCTGAAAATGTAGACTTCAGTACTGCAAGTTGTTTCATTTCAGCAGACCCATGGGGCTCCATGCGGGGGCCACCCACGTGGAATAATTCATGGGCTCAAAGCCTTAGGCTGTAACCTTTCTGTGCCTCAATTTCCCCATCTATAAAATGGGGGTGATAATACCTATTCATCTACTTCACATGGGGATTGTGAGGCTAAATGTATTGATATGCTTAGATTCTGCACTGACGCGTGCCATAGCAGTGACTCTGAAAAGCATATAGGGGTGAGAGAGAACAAGCCACGGAACATGACCGCCCCGTGCGATGCTGTGGCAAAAAGGGGCTGCCGTGATCCTTGGTGTATAAACAGGGAAGTAGTGAGGAGGGAAGTGATTTTTACCTCCAGGTAGGGCCGTGGTGAGACTAACACTGGAATGCTGCATCCAGTTCTGGTGTCCACATTTTTAAAGGGCTATTAAAAACTACAGAGGGTGCAGAAACGAGCCACGAAAATGATCCGAAGACTGGAGAAAATGCTCTGTGGTGAGAGGCTCCGAGAGTTCAGTCTGGTTAGTTTGTCAAAAAGAAGCTTGAGAGGTGACTTGGTGGGGAGAAGAGAGCAGGTACTAAAGGGCTCTTTTCTCTAGCCGAGAAAGACAGAGCAAGAGCCAATGGCGGGAAGCTGCACCCAGACAAACCCCAGTTAGGATTGTACCTAATTGCTGTCTACATTTGGCACAAAGGGATTAGCCCCTCGAACAAACCGGGAAGGGGAGAAGCGGATTCAGGGGTGGCGGAAGCTTCCTAAAAGTGGGGGGGCCACCAACACCAAACTGTGGCCCCACCCCCATGCTGGCCCCACCCCGAGACCCCACCCCCACGATGCCCTTTCTCCCTGAGGCCCTGCTCCCATGATGCCTCTTCCCCCAAGACCCCACCCCTCACTTGCTCTTCTCCTACCTCCCACTGCCCCTGTCGCTTGCCCTTATGGATGGTAAAAAGTGGGAGGGCCATGGCCCCCTGCGCCCCACCCCCCCTTCCAGTACCCCTGGGTGGATTCGTCATCTCTTGTTGTCTTCAGCTCAAGATTGGCCGCCCTTCTGGACGCTGGGCTTCAGCCAAACACAAGATATGCGTTAGTCAAACACAGGTTATTGGCAGACATGTCAAACAAGCACAGAAAGGGGGCTTGTTTTTAGCTTAATTGGCTTGTGAGTTGCTTGTTGGTTAGTTTTTTGGCTTGTAGCTTGTTGCTTGTTTGGCTTGTAGCTTGTTGCTTCTTTTTTTTGATTGGCTGCCGGCAAGCAGGGGCAAGGGGGGTAAGCAGGGGCAAGGGGCGAGCAGGGGAAAGGGGGGGAGAGAGTCAGGTGCACAGCAGGCCCACCACAGTCCCAGACTGCACGCCAGGGGGGATCTAGTCACATAGAGTGTTGGGGTTCTTAGGAATTGGCTTGTTTCGGCCTTGTTTTGAAAGGGGATTGGCTTGAATTTTGGCTTATTGTGAAAGTCGGGGGGCTTATTTACCGCGTGAAAGTTGGCACCTGTGGTTATTGGGTTCAGCTGGGTGAAATGTTGTGCCATGTTGTGAAATGTTGTGTTCTCCTGCTGAGAATCTGTAGAAAAGCCTATACATTAAGTCAGGATCCCCGGGTTGTAATGTCACGTTTAGTTCCTATGGCAATAGTTATGGGCACATCCCTGCCAGCACTCACTCCTGAGTGTCATCGCACTGAGACCAAACCCAGAAAATTCTGCCTTCAGGTGAGGAACAGTGGGGGGGGGAGCAGAGAAACAGCTAGACCAAAACTACCCTACTTTCATGCAAATGTCCCTTGCACCATCGCGGCAGTATTGTTTCTACAGATGGAACATTTCCCAGGAGTTCTCCGTAGGTCTGCAACAGCCCCTTTCATTCTGACAGCCAAACGAAACCCTCCGAAAGGCCAAAGCCCATTTAATCTCCACTTCAGAGCAGTCTCCTGCTGTTGATTTTGATGTAAAACTCCCCTTGACTTCATTGCGGGTTCTGTGTATGCAACGGTGGCAAGATACCAGCTTCCCTCTCCTCTTTACTTGCAGGGTGGCTCAGGTGTCTTTGGTTAAATAACTACATACCCACCAGGGGGAAATACAGCTGGAGATAAATATAGCCGGTTGTTGTCCCCATTAGCAGCAGCTCTAATCAGGAAGCATAACCATTAAAAGGTTCATGGGGCCCTTGACAGGTGTAGAGTCGATAATAACCCAAGCAGTTGGCTCCAGAGGTCCAATTTCTTGGTGGTAGAAGAGTTTACTAAAAGTGGGCTGTGGAATCAAATTAACTTGATCGGAGAGAAAGGCAAAGCCAACCCAAGTAGTTGTGTCATACATAAGAATGGCCGTACTGGGTCAGACCAAAGGTCCATCTAGCACCGTATTCTGTCTTCTGACAGTGGCCAGTGCCAGGTGCCCCAGAGGGAATGAACAGAACAGGGAATCATCAAGTGATCTATCCCCTGTTGCCCATTCCCAGCTTCTGGCAAACAGAGGTTAGGGACACCATCCCTGCCCATCTTGGCTAATAGCCATTGATGGACCTATCCTCCATGAACTTATCTAGTTCTTTTTTGAACCCTGTTCTAGTCTTGGCCTTCACAACATCCTCTGGCAAGGAGTTCCACAAGTTGACTGTGTGTTGTGTGAAGAAATACTTCCTTTTGTTTGTTTTAAACCTGCTGTCCTGGATGGGAAGTAGAAGTTGCTTTCCTCCATTTGAGTAATAACAGTAAGAGTACTGCCTGAGACCTCCCATCCAACCATCTTGGCCACTGCAAAGAATCCTATAGTGCCAATGCCAAGAGAGCTCCCAGCCTGAATTCTGCTGTTTTCTTTTGCAGCCTGATCATTCAATGGGCAACAATGGTTCTTCTGAAGCAGCTGATACAGTCCTCCCAGACATAAAGGTAACAGGCCACATCTGCTTGTCCTTGCTTAGCTCCTTCCACATCCCCTGCTCCACAGGAGGTAACATGTTTCAGGTCTTCGTGATCCCGGCCTTGCTCCTGGAAATTACTCCATGCAGATCATTGAAGTCAACATGGGCGCAATGGCAAAGACACACAGAGCAGCTTGCAGGCCTGGAGCCCTCGAGATGAAAGGTTCCTGCTATAGTCCCCATAGCTATTATTCTGATTCTTTATTTGTAGCATGTAGGAGCCCCAGTCATGGACCAGGACCCCACGATGCTAGGTTTGTAAACATGGGAAAGTCACGGCACCGCTCTGGGCCTCAGTTTTCCCATCTGTAAAATGGGGATAAAGATACCTCTTTTATAAAGTGCTTTGAGATCTACTGATGAGAAGGGCTAGATAAGAGCTGGGTATTCTTATATAATTATGAATATATTAACAAATAGACAGTCCCTGCTCCCAAAGTTTACAATCTAACCTAATCTATCAAGTCCCTTATCTTTTAAATTATGTCATTATAGCAAGCACAAGTAGCATCCACTGTAGTTAAACTGTATAGCTTCTGTTTATCACCCTCTTTTCACATCCTTGTAACTTTCCAAAACTTTCATTTTGGGGGCTGAAACTTTCCTCTCTTGGTAAAATCTTCCAGGTCGGAAAGTGGGGTCCCCCCCCCAGAGCATTTCACCAAATTCCTTTGGGTTGTCTGGAGTTTGACAAGGTGGGGGAAGGAACCAAACCACCGCTTTAAAAAACATTCATGTGGATATCATAAAATCCACCCTCCTAAAGGGCATACTCATCCCCGCCGGCTCAGTGGGGTGCTCCAGTGATGTCTGACCCGAAGCTAGAGGATGCGCCTGCTACAGCTTTGGCTAACAGAGGTGGGTTTTTTAGCAGTACAGGCTCATGGTTTAGGATCCAGAGGTCACAGGTTCTATCCCTGCTGCTGAACACCTACCCGGGGTCTGTTGCACGACTAGGAATGGATAAGACCAATGGGGCTCGTTGATGTGGGAAATTACCACAATTGAGCTCCAGTGGTGGAGCTGGACATGCGATACTCTTACCGCATAGCTTCTTTCGTAAACCCTTCTTGTGACGGCTTGGATCACAGAAACCCTCTTGGGAGCTGCCGCCCGATGTGCAAAGGCTACTTCTGTTCCTGTTCTCCCTGCCAGCTCGNAATCCCTTTGGGCCTGGTGCTTGTTCCCATGGACAACGTTCAAGTTTGTCTTGCATCAACAGGCTGGTCGGTCAGTTATTAGATGCACGAGGACCCGTGACCATAATCTCTACCATTCACCAGCGGTTCCCCAGGCTCTTCTTTCCCATTTCCAACAACTCCCCTGCTTCAGCTTTCTGCACTGTCCAGCCCCAAATGGCTCTGCCTTTTTGTCCCCTTCCCAGATGCACAAGGATCATGAGCTGGTAATAAACCCAAAGGTACAAAAGAAGCCAGTTAATGAATTAAATTAAAGCGAGAACTAGTGGGGAGCTGGGAAAAATACTGTTACTTTGCTTTTTACTTCACTCCATTTTATTTTAGGGGGGATGCAATGAGCTAATGCATTGATTTGATCCGTTTGGTTCCCAGTGAATTATTCAGTGATTATTATTTTTTTATGTGTATTGCAGCAATGCTTAGGAGCCCAGTCATGGCCCATTGTGCTAGGTGCTGTAGGAACACAGAACAAAACGAGAGTCCCTGCTCCAAAGGGTTTACAATTTATTCGGGGTAAAATCCCCTCCTGTGAAGAGGGCTTGCCTGGAACAAAGTGATGCCCTCTGTTCTTGTGTTGGGCCTCTGCATGGAGTCAATTTCATCCACACTTCCTGTAATGAATCACTTCCAAAAGGTCATAAATAGCAGATGGAAACCACCGTGGGGCTTGGTACCAATATTTTGACACTACAGTTCTTTTTCTCTGAGGCCTGATATTTCTGTCACGATGGGTTAGATTCTGATTCCCTTCCTCATGTCGAGTAGCACCGTATTGCACAGAGAGTCTCATTAAAGTCACCGGGTGATGTTCATGCATCCCAGGTGAAAGTAACCAGTCTTATTTGCTTCATAACATGCAGATCTGTCTGAGAGGAAGAATGAGCTTGTGGTTAAAGCACATGGGTGGGCGTTTAAAAAATGGGGTTCTGTTCCTGACTCTTCCACAGACAAAGACCTACGATCCACTGGGGTAGTTGAGTTTATTTCAGCATGAATCACTCAACTCCTTTGTTTTCATGTCCTGGCGGTTCATGGAGTGTGAGTGGCGTGGGGAGTAATGTCTGCCAACTTCTAATTTCCTCCCTTTCAAAATACAGGAGCAGATAATTGGGTGCGATTTAATATGTAGGAACTCCTACAGGCATCGAGTGTTTACTGCTAGGGCAGGTGACCCTTAGCACAGTTTCTACCATATACATCTCACACGTATGCTGCCAGAACGTCCCAAAACACAAGCATTGCAAACATCTGTGAGTTTCAGATTAAGCCATTCCCATCTGGCCTTTCATCACATGTGGTGGTGGGGCCTTTGGCCATTAATATTCCAGTGATTTCAGTGGAATATACCAAGTCCACTGAGCACCACAGCAGGTGCGCTGTACCTAGGCTCAGCTAGTGCCCCGAGCACCGCTGCAGTTGTGTGTTACCTAGACATGGTTGGCACGTGTAATAGCCCAAAAGGTAGGTGCATTCTTCCTGGATGTACCTGGTATCTTCAGCAACACCGCAGGTGAATTCTACATGGACGTACCTGAACAGTTCAGTGACGCGCCTGCAATTGACACTAGCAATTGCAATGCGTTGGCTTTTTTGAAGTAGCAGTAAAGTTATGGCACAGTGTAAAATTAAATAATAATCCGACTTACGCATCTGAGTGCTTTAAGGGATGCTGTTTTCCTTCAAGCAGGAAAACGCAGATCCAGTTGACGGCCCTGAGTTAACGAGCCATGTTAGAGTCAGAAGGACGGCTGAGAGACAGAGGCACATGGTAAAGACCCCAGTTTCCACCACCTCAGTCTGTTATGCATGAGCGCAAAGCAATCAACACTACTTGGAAGGAAGCGGTAATAACTCCTTGTTGTCCCTATACAGGTTCACTCATCTGGTGCCGCTGGAGTTCAGAAATCCCCGGCTGGATATGTGGTAAGCGATGGCCGAATATCTGGAGTGTTTGCAGAGATAGTGCTTATAAGATGGACACTGGGGTAACAGCTCTTGCTGCTTTCTCACTCATTAAAAATAGTAATACACCTAGGGTGAGGGTGAAACGCTCCCCGTAAATAATAAACCAGCAGCAGCAGCAGCCAAGCCAGTGTCCCTTGGTTCGGCTAAGTGCTCCTCCCAAGAGAGATGGGGAAGGGAAGTGTATGATGCTTAAAGAACACAAGAGGAACAGAGAAACCAACGTTAATCACTGATGGAACACAATGGCCAGCTTTGGGGAAGTTTTGTGTGTGCAACAAATATATCTATAAAATATATATATACCCACACACACAATTATACACAGCTGTTTTATTGTGGTTACGTATGTCAGATTGGACATGGGAAACACTCTAAACAGTTTTTCAGCATTAGAGCAGAGCAAAAATCGGGAGTGGCAGAAGGTTCCTAAAAGTGGGGGGGCCACCGGTGCCCGAACCGTCCCGTCCCCCCCGCTGCCCCTTCCCTCTGAGGCCCCACCCCCACACTACTCCTTCCTCCAAGGCCTCGCGTCTCCCCCACCCCTTTTCCCTAAGCCCCCGCCCTCGCCCCACCCCTTCCCTCGAGGCCTCACTCCCACTCCACCTCTTCCCCCCGAAGACCTGGCCCACACTTGCTCCTCTCCGCCCCCCTACCCCATCACTCCATTACAGCTGATAAAAAGGGGGGGCGTGGCCCCCTGCCCCCCTGTTCCGGCGCCCCTGGCCGGAACTCTCGCTGTTTCTACATTTGGTTTCATCCCCGATTGGGAAAAAGAGTCAGGATATCCAAATTTGTAGTGGAAAAAAAATTCAGAAAATTTGTTATTTGGAAAATGTCAAAATAGTTCACTTTGAGTTGGTTCAGTGTTAGACTGCATCGTCTTATGGTGCCGCAGTGCTTCATGGGAGTTGTAGTTTGGATGCCACATGCCCTTATTCCCCCTTATGGGCTGGGCTGCCTGCCCAAACTACATCTCCCATGATGGACCTCAGTCATGTGATTCTCATGATGCACCCTGCAGCTCAGTCAGAGGGAACCTGCGCTCTCGGAAAAATTTCTCTCTGACGATTTCTGACCTGCTCGCTTGCCAAAACATTTGGTCTGAAAAGTAGGTTTGGTAAAAACTTTTACAGAACTTAAGACTGATATAAATGTTTCCCTTTGAAAAAAAAAAAATTCGTAGTGGAAACTGGTTCTTTTAAACAAGAAAGCATTTCCCTACTATGGCCCTGATTCTGCAGCTCGACTGGTGGAGGGTCCTCTCAGACTGCATGAATAGGAGCCCTGATTGGGAGCTGTGGTTAGCACAAAGGAAATTTTTGTTAGGGAGGAGTAAGCTACTGTGATGAACCTATTGCCATCCTATGAGGGCAGAGTTAAGGTGACACAGTTGTGTTGTGTGTGAAGGAGCATCTTAACTGGGCATTTCCTGCTTTATGTATGTTCCTTGTTGGGATTTTGTCTTGTAACGCTAACATTCTTTTGGGGGAGAGGTGTGGAGACCTCAACTGAGCATTTACTGCCTTTCTAACCATTGGGTTTGGGGCTCTGAAACCTTTTGTTCCTCAAGGGCATGAGGAGCAAAAGCCACCTGAACTCCAGATAACCATGTTTGTTGTGAGTCGATCCCAACGTTTCACTTATTTTCCTTTTCATTGCACTTGATCACACTGAAAAACCAGACAACAGGCACATTCTTCTCTCGGTTCCCACAGCCTAATTTCGGAACAGCTTCAATGAAATCCTTTTTGTGTCATTCGCCCCTATGTTCAATTGGATAAGGCTGCGGCTAAGTGACCCCCGATAAGTGTTCACTGATTCCTGCTAAGACGTAACCTGTCCACTAAATGCACCCAATTCACCACGGTTGGCATCGGGATGCAGTAAGAATGAATGGTTGCATTGATTGTGAGAGGTATAACGTGCCTCCATGTTCAAATAGTTCTTTCCCGCGTCTTGTGCATGAAATATCTCTGAAATATGAAATATTAGCATGCAATCATACGCTCTCCTCTGAAAACCTCCTCCTCTTTTTTTTTTTTTTTTAATTCAAGACATATCCAGGACCTCAAGGCGCAAGGAGGATCAAGGTAATATATTTATTTTATAGAGCTGTTACTACAGCTCCGTGAATGTTAGATGCAGCTGGTTCTTCATCGTTCTGTCCAAAATCTCCTGTTTGATTGTGTGCGTGTGCGGGGGGGGGGGCCTCTATTTTCTTTTTGCAGAAGCAGGAGTCAGACATGGTGGATCCGGAACTGGTGCCGTTCCAAGGTCAAAAGGTCTGAATTTTTCTTTAAAGTTTTAACAAAACAAACAAACAAAACCCCCCACAGAATCGGAGCTCCGTCGCAAAGCTGAGCTGAAAAGCCTTTACTTAAAGACAAATTAAATCCTTGAAGATCCCAACTAATCATCAGCCTATTGGGCCTGACTCCCCACGGCCCAATGTCTTGTAAAGTCATTTACACTGGAGCAAAGTGGGGTGTCAGTTCTTGTTGCTGTTTATTATTTGAATTACGGTACCATCTAGAAGCCCCAGCTGAGATCAAGGGCTTCTTGTGCAAGGTGCTGTACATGCATATGAAGAGTTTCCAGTCTCAATACACGATACAGACAAAAATGGGAGAAAGGAGGTCATATTATTCCCATTTTACAGATGGGCAGCTGAGGTGCAGGAAGTTCAAAGTGTGTGGCTACACTGCACACTAAGCCTGGGCTCTGACTCAGGTTTGAGCCCAAGCCCCGCTTCCATCCACACACAAATCAGTCTGACTTGGGTCAGCCAGCACTCAGGACCTGGGTTCTGTGACTTGGCTCTAAGCCCTGTTATTTTGCAGTGTGGACGCAGCTCAAGCTGCAGATCAGAAGATCTGGGTAGTGCAGTCTGGATGCGTTAGCATGGCTGTGAGATCCGGGTCCAACAAAGCCGTGGGGATGCCAAAGCATAGGCTTGGAAACACCAAGTGCACAAACTCGCTCCCACAGTCCCGGGTTTACAATGTAGGGCAGACATAACCTTGGCTGGCCCAGGGTCACTGTGGCAGTTGAGGGGGTGTAGTGGTGCGTCATTTGTTCGTGTTGCTCTCCATGTTTGCGGGAGAAACCCAAATGCAGATCTCAGCAGGTGAAAAGCCTCGCTGGAGCTTGGCTTGCAATGATGCCACCACAAGGAGCAGCAGCCCCCATGCAAATTTCAGCCCTGCCTGGGGAAAACTCCCTCTGATTGGCTGCCTCCCCCACTTCCCCGCCCTCTGGGGAAGAGCAGCCAATGAGGGCTGCTGCACGAAGCAGGCAGAGCTCTCCCGCTGCCCCTCAGGAGATGGAGCCCGGCCTATGGAAGAGGCCCCCAAACTACAACTCCCATGAGGCACTATGGCAGTATTTCCAAATATTTCCAGTGTTCAGCCAGAATTTTTCGGCCTCAAATTTCCACCAAATAATCAAAAATTTCCTTGGAAATTTCCAACGAAAAGGGATTTGGGTTTTTTTGGTTGAAATTTTCTTTGCGTGGGGGAAAAAAAATCACATTTCACCCAGTTCTATCCTATAGGCCCCTCTCCCTGTGTTAGAATAACAGCCAATCTCCCTTGTTCCCACCCACACCACAACGAACGTACATCCGCCCCCTCCATCATCTCTGTACGCTAACTCTATGTATTTCCATTGTGCCCTCACTGTGGTATCTAGGCATCGACTGGTCAGATTCAGGGCTCTGGTCAGTCACTAAGGTTAGCACAAAGGAGTGAAGGAGCGGCGTTTTGCTTTACAGGGAGAAAAGGGATCTCCCGGAGCCAGGGGAGACAAAGGAGAAAAGGTACCTTTCAATTGTTTTGTGTGTTGCAGCAATTTTTGACGCGGGGAGTGAGTCCCCGGCTCCCTAAGGGGGCTGACCTGGCTATCCATTGCCAGCCAACTACTAACTCAAGTCCTAGATGGATCTGGAGTCCGGGAGATTTAAATGGGGCCCTGATTGCTACGAGAGTGGCCTGTGTCGGCGCATGTGTAATTAGTTAAAGATCACGTGCCAATAGATAGCGCCCAAGGATACATCTGCCCCTTTCTGCAGCAGACCTGAGTTCCCTACTGCCTTGGGCCTTCTGTTTGTGCAAAACGGGGGTGCAATCAGGGCTGGCGCAACCCATTAGGCGACCTAGGCGGTCGCCTAGGGCGCTGCTATTTGGGGGGCGCCGGAGCCCCGGTCGTCAGCGGAATTTTGGGGGCGGGACCTTCCGCCGCCTAGGGCGCCAAAAAAGCTGGCGGCGCTCCTGGGTGCAATGCTACCAGCTCGGAACGGGGAGCATCTCACAGCCTCTTTGCACTGGTGGAAAGGACGGTGGAAGGTGCAAGGCAGTGGGACGGGGCCCAGTCTGTCTGGCTCAGCAGCAGACCTCAAGCAGGATCCCCCGAAGCTGTTGCTGTGCTGGTCCAGGTGCTCGTAGCAATGTGCTGACCTAAGGGATGTGATCTTTTTTATTTCACAGATGGCTCTAGAGAAATAAACAAGGTGGAAATATTGAAATGTTCCAGGATGCGAAGGAGAGGGGAACGTGGTTCTCAGTCAGGGCAGGGAAGCAGCACAAAGGATTGCTGCAGACTAGGAGAGACGATGGGCCGGTGTGAACCCAGGGTGACAGAGCGGGAGGTACCTGGGAACATACAAGAGGTCCCACCAACTGTCAGTGAAAGACAGTGCTGGGCAGGCGTTTTAAGCCATGTGTCCAGTGTCTAGGGCCACTGAAGTGGATTGCACTGAGTCTATGCCGTGCCATTTGTATCCAGTGAGTGGGCAGATGGGTAAACCGGGATGGGAATGCCACTGCACGGCCAGCAATCATGCGGTTGCTAAAAGTTTGGTGGCACAATAAGCCGCCAGTGATGGGCATCGACTGAAGGTCCAGCAAGACCACCTTAAGGACCTAGCTAGGGATCGACCTGGGTGGCGTTCAATCCGCAAGGAGGCTGCGTGCCTTTGGGATAACGATGATGGGAAAGCCGGCTGGGCCACCTGTTCTACGTATTCTGCAGTAAGCGCAGTTGAAGGCATGTCGCTGTAAAAGCGTCTTGGGAGCGAGGAGGGAAGAAACTGCAAGGATCAGAATGGTTTGCTCGAGGGGTTGTGTCATTAAATGGTCACACTGCAGAGCTGTCTGTAACGTGCATGCTCTGTAGTGAGGGAGATGAGGAAGGGCTGGGCATCTAGAAGAGGTGATGTCTTCTCCTTGCCAGGGGAGATGGGAGAGCCGGGAGAGAACTTGAGCTGCAAAGTCTGGATCCGGATCCAGATCACAAGTTTCTTATGGTCCGACCGTTAGGATCCAGCATGTGGGTTTTGCCCATAGGAAAGATAAAGACTCGGGTCCAAATTCCCCCAGTGTTTGGGGCATTCAGACCCTCTTTAGTTCCGGCCTAGCTCTAGTACTGACCAGATCCACAGTGAATTCAGAAGAGCAGGCTGCTGGCCTAAGAGTGTTTGTTCCTGGTGCTTAAGAGCTCCTTTGAAGCTGCTTCCTACAGACAAGAGCTCCTGGATTTTAACCCCCAAAGCAGTGATTCTGTCCCTAAAAACCACTCGTTCATATCTGCCTAGGACCTGCTGGTGATTCCAAGGGTAAGACTGCAGGAAAGATCTATGACTTATCTGTATACACTTAGGATCATTCAGCTAGTGCTCTCTGTCCCTTTTGCTCCACGACCATGCTTCCCGTGCCCTCGGGGTGAGCGGAAGCAGCAGTTCCTAACCCACAGTTATGACCAGCTGGAGAGTCTCTGTACCCCTTGCAGATTACACAGAAATCTCTGACACGGTTCCCGATCCCATGCAGGGCATATTTCACCCAGCCCTCTTCCCCAGCAATGATCACGGGCTCTGTAACTTTCTCTTCATTCCTAGGGCACTAAAGGAGACAGAGGAGAAAATGGTCAAAAGCTAAGAGACGACTTTGGCACCATACTCAAGGACTCTCCTGCTTAGGCCGCTGTTCTTACACCATTAGAATTCATGTCTTGCTGTCCCTTCCTGGCTCTTCTCTGTACACAAAAGGGCTTTGTTCAGTAATGCTGCGTATATAGATCTAATCACTGTAGACGATCAGCTGCTGCCTACCGCTGTCTCTTGTGTTTTCTCCAGCGTTGAGCTGTTCAGCTTCTCTCTGTAGTTCTCTCCCTCCGGGAGTGGGCCATATAACTCTTCTCCCTCAAGGGCGGATGCAGCAGCCTTTCATCCATCTATCTGTCAGGCAGCTTGGGTGGGTTCTGTAGCTCCCGTCCCCGGAGTATTGACTTCAGCGGGGGTTGGATTGGGCCTGAAATGAGCAGCACGTAGTGATGTGTCCAGTATGCTTTTGACAGGCCCATGATGGAGGAAGTGGTGTGTTTCTGATCGTTCTTGATCTCCTCCCCATGTCTCTCTTTACAGGGAGAACCAGGAATTGGGTTCAGAGGCCCCGTTGGTCAGGCTGGGCCCCCTGGGTATAAGGTAAGTGGACAGGATCTCACTTTGTGTGCACATCAGCCAAGACGCTCTCACTTTGTGCCCCTTGCTGATCGCACAACCACCATGCAGGCAGGCACCCAGGCTCAGTAGGGCTCGCAACGATGGGCTTCCAAAGCCAGTCGAGGCTCTGGCGGGCAAGACCACCCGTGTGTTCCAAACGCACAGCTCTGGGGGCTGTCTCCTGCATGGCACCGTTTCACACCAGCCGTTTCCTTTGGGGTGGGCAGATGGAGGGTCGTTTTACCGTTGCCAGAGGGCGGTGCTGAAGAATCAGGGGCGATGTGCATTAGCCAGGCTGCACTTGTGAGATCCCCGGACTGAAATAAATGGGGTGCTGCAGGCATGTCAGGATTGGGAGGCATTGGTGGAGCCTTTTCAGTCTGGAATAAAAGAGGTGAGCTCGCAGGTCAGCGTTCAGATGCTCTGGCAGAGCAGTGTGGGGCATCGGGGCTGCAATGGCTGGGGGTGGGGGTGCTGCTGCAGGGCTGCTGCAGGGCAGAGGTGGGAGTGTGAGCTGCGTGGGAGCCAAGGACTGGGGCAGTGGGAGGTGTTGCAGGTCTCACGAGGGCAGCAGTGCGCAGAGAGGTGCCTGTCGGCCCTGTGCCTGGCTCAGGCCAGCGTCATTAGGCCCTTCCTTGCATGGGCACTCGGTGGACTCACCAGTTAAATCCGGAAGGAGCAGTAGATGACAAGGGAGCAGAGAACCCCTTGCGAGTAGCCTGCTGGTCATGGCTACAATGAGCTGTTACCAGGGAGCCCGCGGCTCGCGTTGTGACTACATCCACATGATTCCTTTGCCACAGGGGGAGCCCGGGGCCCTGGGACCGCCGGGAGTGCAGGGCATCCAGGGTATTCGTGGCAACCCTGGCATTCCAGGATCGCCGGGAGAGAGAGGAGCCCCAGGTCCACCTGGCATGCCGGGGCAGAAGGTAGGTGACGTGTCATGGGCACTAGAGAGCGAGTGTGGTGGTGAAGGGGAGAGAGGACTGCATTGTACCCACCATCGCAAGGCACGAGGGTTCAAACAGATGCTGAGGCTCCGTGAGAAGACGTGTGGTGGGAGGGACCTCACGCAACGTGGGACAACCAGTCCCAAGGGCCACTACCGTCCCCCCACACCCAGCTGAAATCTTGCCTGTGAGATGCAGGAGGCAGAGCTGTTCTCAGCACACGTCCTGCTGCCGGAGCACGAAGACCTTCCTCCCCGGGAAATGGCTGTGTCACCCTGACCCAGACCGGATTCCAAGCCAATCAGCCTCAGTGCTACAGCAGTTACAGCGCGGTGAGCAGGCTCTCGTGTTGTGAGCGAACAACAGCGTGATGCACGGGGACAGTAAATCCTCGCCAGGCGCTGCTGAGGTTGGGATGTTCCTTGGCTCGGCTGTTCCACGCGACACCGAGAGCAGTCCCAGGTGTTGAATCACCGGGGCGCTTGGAAGCTGCTGTATCTAATGTTAGACCACGTCAGCCAGTCCAGCCCAGGAAAAACAAACTCTAGCCCCCTCCCAAGCACTGCTCCCCTGGCATGATGCCCGATCACTGTTCCCACTTGCCCTCCAGCAGTGGCTCACTCTTTCCCCCTCTTCCCCATGTTTATTAACTCCCCGAGGCTGTGAAGCCACAGGGGACCATCTAAGCTGACCTCCTGTGTAACACAGGCTGGAGAACCTCACCCTAGAGATTCCAGCATCAAGCCCAGACCTGGTCTGTGGGCTAGAGCATCTCGTCTCTATCAGCTTGTGTGGATGGTAGCACGCTGGAGAATTTCAAATGACCTACTCAACAGTCGAACCTAGCGATAGTCAGACGGCATCAGACCCACGCTCCATCTAGCTCAGTAGCCTATCTCTGACATTACCCAAACAAGCTTTCTCCTTGGGATGGATCTCCAGATCCATCCATCGGGGGAGGGATAGCTCAGTGGTTTGAGCATTGGCCTGCTAAACCCAGGGTTGTGAGTTTAATCCTTGAGGGGGCCACTTAGGGATCTNGGTCAGACGGCATCAGACCCACGCTCCATCTAGCTCAGTAGCCTATCTCTGACATTGCCCAAACAAGCTTTCTCCCTGGGATGGATCTCCAGATCCATCTGCAGAGCCAGCCACCCTCTGGGCCCAAAGGGATCTTCTTTTTAATTCCTCGAAAAGCTCAGAGTTGCTTAGTGTGATCTGGGGAGGTGGAGGCTGTTCCTCAACCACCCCCTCTATTAATCCAACCCCCTGCCCAGTTGCCTTACGACTGTTGTAAGCTTCTTCTATTGTCTAGGCCAGGGGTCGGCAACCTTTCAGAAGTGGTGTGCCGAGTCTTCATTTATTCACTCTGAGTTAAGGTTTTGCGTGCCAGTCATACATTTTAACCTTTTTAGAAGGTCTCTTTCTAGAAGTCTATAATATGTAACTAAACTATTGTTGTATGTAAAGTAAATAAGGTTTCAAAATGTTTAAGAAGCTTCATTTAAAATTAAATTAAAAGGCAGAGCCCTCCGGACCGGTGGCCAGGACCCGGGCAGTGTGAGTGCCACTGAAAATCAGCTCGTGTGCCGCCTTCGGCACCTGTGCCATAGGTTGCCTACCCCTGGTCTAGGCCATTTACTGCCCAGGTCCCTCTTGCTGTCGGTCTATGGGGAAACTGGAGGAGGGGACCCACCCGGGGGGGACCCACCCCTCTGAGTACGTTTCGGGGGCAAAGAGCACCACGCCGTCAAAGTTATCTCCCTCTTAACGGCTTTTCTGTTTGAAGGGGGAACGCGGTAAGAGAGGCAGGAATGGATCCACTGGGCCGGCAGGACCTCCAGGGCCCGCGGGAAAACAGGTGACCTCTGGTTACTTTTCACTGCTGCATTCCTTGAGTGAGCTACGCGTACCCATGTTATTGTATAGTTTGTGCGTTCCCCAGTCATGGACCAGGATCCCGTCGGGCTAGGCGCTGTACAAACACAGATCCTTAGTGTACAGACCCCAGACTGTGAGGGGGAGTCCTACACAGGGGCTGGGAAGGGACGGTGCATGGATCCTTCCACAGGCAGATTTGGCCTTGGGTCAGGAGTGAGGCCCAACGGCCGAGGGATCACGGCAGGGAAGTTGGTGCTGCTGCTGCCCATGCTGTATCTGTCCCGTGGAGGGAGGGAGGGCTTTGTCTCCGGCTCTCAGCCCAGTTCTTTCCACCCGCACTGAATTCCTTTTGCTGTGTGTATTACAACCTGCCTGCCGCTCGCCGGCTCCGTTCCTTGGGGCACGGTGCATCAGAGGTGTCACAAAATAAAGTAAAAGCAGCAAAGAATCCTGTGGCACCTTATAGACTAACAGAGGTTTTGCAGCNTGGCAACAAGGTGAGCTGAGGATGGCGGGAAAGGCAGAGACGATGCCAGTATGAATCCCAAAATGGTAGCCTCACCCCAAAGCTATGGGCAGGGATGGAGGGGTGGGAATTGCACTCTGAGGAGGACTGAAAGGAAACACCGTGACTTCTCACTGCCTCCTGTCTCACCCCATACAGCTGGAAGCCATGCCTGACCCCATCCAACGTCCCCACCTGCTTAGGGCTGCCTGGTGACTGGTTTTTGACTGGGAAGTCTGTTCAAAAGGGGACCTCTACTGTGTCCGGTCAAATGCACTGACTGGACACCAAAAGTCCAGTTACCACAGGTGGGGGCAGGGAGAGGCGCCGGGTCATCAACCCGCACCAGCTAGTGCTCAGCCCGGGCCTCCTCCTCCTACCTGCATCTCATGGGCAGACAGGCTCCGTATCAGGGGCTGCAGCTCCTGTCCCAGCCCTGGGGAGCAGAGGGAGCCCAGCTGGGGGGGGGGCGGGAGGGTGGTGGAGAGGATCGAGTGATGAGGAAGGGGGAGAGCAGCGACGGGCCTCAGGAAGAGGAACAGTAGCGGTGCCAGCTCTTCCGGCGCCCTAGGCGGCGGAAGGTCCCGCCCCCGAAATGCCGCCCCCAACAGCGGCGGCAGAAGGTCCCGCCCCCAAATTTCAATGGGCAGCGGGGGCACAGGCACCCCCAAAATAGCAGCGCCCTTGGCAACCGCCTAGGTCGCCTAATGGGTTGCGCCGGCCCTGAAGAGGAGGCAGAGCAGGGGGTGGTGGAAGGTTCCGGTGCTCCTGCTGTAGTGTGCCGTTTTCAGAAATTCGAAGTTGGCAATCCTATACCTGCTCCCCCTTCATGCACTTTCCCCCGAGGACCCACACACCCGAACGGTCTCCTCCAAAGCCGTGTTAACAGACGAGAGGCCTGATCCCAAGCCCAGGGAGGTTTTTCCGTGGATTGCAATGGGCTTCCAATCAGGCCCCTACTGGAGGGATTATCACTTCCCACTAACTTGTAAAAAATGGAAAAATTAATTAATAAAACGCTGGAACGGATGGGATCCAGGCGAGCTGCCCTGCCCGGTTGTGTTGTTTTTGTTACACACCAGTCCCTTGCCTGTGCTTTAGGCTGTGTCTGTGCAGCATAGTTAACCTGGGTGATTGACACCCGGGTCTGAGCCCCTTTGTTAGCCTCGCCCAGGTGTGAGCATCCCCACTGGCGAGCCCTACCCGCGTCACTGTGTCCTTGTGCTCTCTGCGCTTGCCCGTGTGTACCAGGGGCATAGCCCACGCGGCTTTGTGCTGCGATGCTCTAGGATTCTTTCCTGGGCAATTGCAGGAGAACTTCTCTGTCCTTCAGAGGAAACTGTGGCAAGGCATTGGAGGAACTGTCACCACTCGAGTGCTTTAGCCTGTGTCCTCACGTCAAAGTGGGCGAGTTCCAGCCCGAGTTCCACCTGGGGAAGGTGGCCCTGGCTTAAACCGCCTCCAAACCCAGATCCGAGGTTTCTCTGTGTGGTTAACAGTGGATAAGAGCCTGGGTTAACTGTGCAGCGTAGACATGCCCTTTGATGTTGCCCTCTTAAATTGTGGGCCCCTCCGGGCAGGGGCTGTGATTTGTCGCCTGTCTGTGAGGCAGCTCTCCTGCTGTTGGCACTAGAGCAATAACAGGGGGCTAAGCGTGGTTTGGGCCCAGCCGTTGTGGTCTTTGCAATACAAGGGATTGAGCCAATGCCCGCTGGAATTGATGGCAAAAGGCCCATTGATTTCAGGGGGCTTTGCCTCATGCCCTACGTAATAACAGAGAGGGCTGGCGCCGAGAGGAGGAGTGTGCGGCTGTGTCCCCGAAACGACCCCTTTGTGTTCCTTTCTGTTGTGCAGGGGGAGATCGGCCTCGGTGTGGCAGGTGCGAGAGGTCCCCGTGGACTGCCTGGCCCTGGGGTAGGTCGTTCCATCACCACGCCAGGTTCCGTTCGGTTCTCTCATTGCAGTGTCTGTTCTGAACGTGCTCAACGTGTTATGGTGCAGTAATCACTCCTATCAAAAGCCCCTTCAGATGCTGACCCTGAATCCCTTTGAATTTTTACTGAGACCAAATTTGGCCATGCTCAGAGGCGATGGACTCTGTCCACCTGACACACACCGGGGCTTCTGTGGAGCTGGCATGAAGCTAATGCTCCCTCCCACCACTACTGATCTGCCTCCAAGGTGATTCTCCCATGGTGCAAAGGAGGCGTCATGGGAATTACACTGACTGGTTGTGTCTCTCTCTGAGCCACCAGACCATGGTCTCCTGCCCTGCTTTATGCACTCAGCCACCCCACCCTGCCTCCCGGTGGCCCAGGTGGAAACCACACCTCAGTAAGTGAACGTAACAGAGGCTGAGGGCCTGATGCTGATCTCACGGAGGGTATGTCTCTGCAGAGCAAAAGCTGATCACGGGCTACCCTACCCCGAGCTACCTTAAATCCAAGTTAGTGAGGTAACAGCAACAGTGAAGACAGTGCATCTCGGGCAGTATAAGCCGGGCATAGACCCTGGGTACGTTCTTAGCTTGCTAGCCCACACTTCACTGCTAACGTTACCCGCGCTGGATGGTTTCAAGCTAGCTCAGGTAAGCTAGCCTGGTGCACAGCTCCAACTGTGTAAACTTTCGCTTACACTCATGTAGCTTCATGGCCTTCCGTGGATTTACTCCTCATCTACACCGCCATGAACATGTGGCTGTCCAGCCAGCCTGGCCTCCCAGATCTTTCTGTTCATTTAAAACTAATTAAAAGAATTAAGCATGAATGCCTCTCTGCCGCCCCACCCCCGGAATAAAATGTACACAAAGTTTTAACAAATGAACGGATATGTCTGTAAAGTGACGACCAAAAAGGGGCCCGATTCTGGAGTGGGGCCTGTAGGTACTACTGTCGTATAAATGTTGGATAAACCTGAAGGGGGGTTCAAAGAGGATGGAGCTCGGCTGTTCTCAGTGGTGGCAGATGACAGAACAAGGAGCAATGGTCTCAAGTTGCGGTGGGGGGTCTCAAGTTGCGGTGTTCGATATTAGGAAACACTCACTAGGAGGATGGCGAAGCACTGGAATGGGTTACCTAGGGAGGTGGTGGAATCTCCATCCTTAGAGGTTTTTAAGGCCCGGCTTGACAAAGCCCTGGCTGGGATGTTGGTGTTGGTCCTGCTTTGAGCAGGGGATTGGACTAGATGAGGTCTCTTCCAACCCTAATGTTCTATGATTCTGTGAAATAATTATTGATAAAAAATAAACATCTTATTAGTACATTTGAATAGTGAGAGCTGAGCTGCTTAAGCAGAATACCCCCCCCCCCCCCNCTTAAATCCAAGTTAGTGGGGTAACAGCAACAGTGAAGACAGTGCATCTCGGGCAGTATAAGCCTGGCATAGACCCTGGGTACGTTCTTAGCTTGCTAGCCCACACTTCACTGCTAACGTTACCCACGCTGGATGGTTTCAAGCTAGCTCAGGTAGGCTAGCCTGGTGCACAGCTCCAACTGTGTAAACTTACGCTTACACTCATTAGCTTCATGGCCTTCCGTGGATTTACTCCTCATCTACACCGCCATGAACATGTGGCTGTCCAGCCAGCCTGGCCTCCCAGATCTTTCTGTTCATTTAAAATTAATTAAAAGAATTAAGCATGAATGCCTCTCTGCTGCCCCACCCCCGGAATAAAATGTACACAAAGTTTTAACAAATGAACAGATATGTCTGTAAAGTGACGACCAAAAAGGGGCCCGATTCTGGAGTGGGGCCGGTAGGTACTACTGTCGTATAAATGTCGGATAAACCTGAAGGGGGGTTCCAAAGAGGATGGAGCTCGGCTGTTCTCAGTGGTGGCAGATGACAGAACAAGGAGCAATGGTCTCAAGTTGCGGTGGGGGGTCTCAAGTTGCGGTGTTCGATATTAGGAAACACTCACTAGGAGGGTGGTGAAGCACTGGAATGGGTTACCTAGGGAGGTGGTGGAATCTCCATCCTTAGAGGTTTTTAAGGCCCGGCTTGACAAAGCCCTGGCTGGGATGTTGGTGTTGGTCCTGCTTTGAGCAGGGGATTGGACTAGATGAGGTCTCTTCCAACCCTAATGTTCTATGATTCTGTGAAATAATTATTGATAAAAAATAAACATCTTATTAGTACATTTGAATAGTGAGAGCTGAGCTGCTTAAGCAGAATCCCCTCCCCCCCCCCAGAGTGCAGTACCGGGGCGGGATGCAAAACCCTCATGCAGCTAGATCAGAGAAGACGTCTTTATACGCTGCTTCCTCTGTGGCCGTTCTATGAATAAACTGACTTTATCATGCAAGACATTTATACGAACCCACCAGCTGCCAGGAGAGCTGTTCAAATAGGCACCTGGGAAGTGCTGCTGACTGAGAATGTCAACAGCTGTGTAAGGTCTAGTGTAAATCTTGCTAAGATTTTTTTTTGTGTGTGGGCGGGGAGGAGGTAATGAAACAATGAGGAGCTAATTCTGCTTTTAGTACTGTTGTGTAAATCTGGAGTGAATCACTGGACTCTTTGGCACTACGCTGGGTTTACACTAGTGCAACTGAGATGAGAACCTGGCCTCCCGGGGCATACTTAGGTCTGTATAAAGGTCTGGGACTTGCAGTCAGACAGATCTTCCAGGATTTAGCTTGTAAGGCCAAAATGTACTTGATGAATTAGCCGGCAAGGCTACAATGCATATGAAGGTTTCGGAAGGGTTAATACATGAGTAATAGGTGTTCTAAGCAGGGTAAAGACATGGGGCGTGTGTTCTAGACGGGTATAGACACATGGGTTACACTTGATAGGAAGGCTACATGTACACACGTTTTGTAAAGGGCTAGGAAGATAACAGGCAAACAGTTCCTATCGACAAACGTAGAGGGGTCAGAGCAATGATGTGCATTCCAGGCCAGATTCTGGGCTGCCTTATTTACGGTGCTTGGTCTCCCTGACGTTCATGCAAACAGAACTCGGCCCTTTGCTTGTCACAGGACAACTCCATAGAAAAGCATCTGACCCCTCCTGGAGACACTGGGAGCTGAGAAGATGGTTCCCTACCTCGACCTTTTCCGTTGGTCACCCACTGCTCCCTACCCCACCAGGCAGGGACTGTCTTGCCTCCCGTTTCCTACGCCGCATGCTCAGGACAGCTGGAAATGCAGCATTGTGATGAACACACTGTGACTTTGACGCTGTCCAGGTCACCGTTCTCCACTTACGGCAGGGGAACTGGGCACTAAATAATAGGCCGAGGGCAGAGGGTCCAGCCCTGCAGGTTCTCTGGCCCAAGTCCTCAAAGGTATTTAGGCGCTGAATTCCCAGTGGTTTCAATGGGAGTTCGGCTCCTAAATACCTTTGAGGATCTGGGCCTCTATGCACAGATCATCCATTGACTTCAGTGGGAGCGCCATGCACAGAGGGCTCGCAGGATGGGGCTTGTGTGTGTTATCCATGCTTCGTCGTTTGTAGACACAGTAATGAAACTAAATCTCTCTTTGCTAACAGGGAGAGGAGGGCATTGCAGGAGTCCGAGGCCCCATTGGCATGATGGTAAGTCAATCAGAACAAAAGAACGGCCTTAGAGGGCCAGACCAGTGGTCCCTCTAGCCCAGTATCCCGTCTTCTGACAGTGGCCGGTGCCAGATGCTTCAGAAGGAGTGAACAGAACAGGGCAATTATCGAGTGATCCAGTCCCTGAAGCCTATGAGGATGGTTTTGTGGCACCAGGCCCAAGGCTGGCTGGCGAGATGCCCTAGATGTGGACGCTGCTATAGGATGAGGTTTTCAAAGCCACATAGGGACGGCTGCCCACTTCCCACTGATTTTAAAGGGAGTTGGGTGGGCAGATCCTATAGGTGAATTTGAAAACATGGGCCACAACGCTGAGTGTAACTGACTTGCATTCCTTGCCCATTCAGCGTGACCCATCCACAAAGGGCTTTTTAATTCAGCATGCAGCTCCGTTCCCCCTGCATCCCTTTCCCTACATGATCTCATGGAGCTCCGAGTCCGTACGAACTCTTGCCCTGTGTTCCCAGAGGGGTGAGTTATGGGCCAAAAATCCCTGACTAGGTACAGCAATAGCAACACAAGGTTCCGGGGAGTACCCGCAGATGGGAATAAAGAAGAAGTAGATGGAATCTGACAGGAAATAGTGACAGTTGTGGAAACCCAGAGATTATTGTATTTCAAGGCCTGGCGGTAAATCTCATCCTTAAACGCAGCGCACAGTGAGGGCACCTCTTACATTATTAAGGCAGAATAATCTAGTGGTTAAAGCAGCAGGGTGGAGTCTGGAGACTTGAGTGCCATTCTCTGCTCTTCCACTCTGTGTGCCCTCATAGACTTTAAGGCCAGAAGGGACCATCCTGATCACCGAGTCTGACCTCTTGCACGTGGCAGGCCACAGAACCTCACCCACCCACTCCTGTAGCAGAACCCTAACCTCTGGCTGAGTTACTGAAGTCCTCAAATCATGGTTTAAAGACTTTGTTACAGAGAATCCACCGTTTACATTAGTTTAAACCTGCAAGTGCCCCATGCTGCAGAGGAAGGCGAAACCCCCCCAGGGTCCCTGCCAATCTGACCTGGAGAAAAATTCCTTCCTGACCCCAAATCTGGCGATCGGTTAGACCCTGAGCATGTGGGCAAGACTCACCCACCAGACACCTGGGAAGGAATTATCTGCAGTAGCTCAGAGCCGTCCCCGTTTCGTGTCCCATCTCCGGCCATTGGAGATATTTGCTGCTACCGGTTGCAGGTCGGCTTCATGCCATTGTAGGTAACCTCGATGTACCCTCGTTTAAAATGTCTGGGCCCCCTTTCCCCACCCATCTGTAAAATGGGGATAATGATCCTTCCCCAGCTTTGGAAAGCGCTTTGAGATCTTTGGATGCTATGTTAGCGCAGACGATTTTGTCGGGATGCAGTTCAAAGCCTAGCGTACCGAAAGCCATGGAAACCTGCCTCCTGGTTGTGTAGAGCCGGAGGGTAGGATGGAATAGAGCCACCAGTGACTCTAGAGTGGGTCTCACACCGCTTCTTCTGCAGTGTTCCCAGGAAGGATTGAATGCCTCCATCAGGAGTAGCCGGATGGTTATAAATGGAGAAGCTACAGTTCTTCTTCTGCACCACTTTGAGAATCAGCAGCCCCAAAGGAAGGAAAAGAGCTAAATGGGGGAAGTCAGAAAAGTGCAAGTCTTTATTCACCCGTTCCACAGCGCAGCGGGGGGTTGGGATGCTCAGTAGTTAGGTGCTGATCTGGGATTCCAACGTCCAATTCCTTGCTTTGCTACAGGCTTTGCGTGACATGGGGCCAGGCGCTTAGGTTCCAGATCCTCAAAGGCATGTGGATGCCTAACTCCCCCTGCCCTATGCCGTGCGGTAACAGCATGTCCCCATCCACTGGGGTGCTGTGAGGATCAATACATTACAGAGTGTAAGGCGCTCAGATACTAGGGGCTGTATCAGTATCTCACACAGACAGATCGCTTTGCCCCATGCATATGAGGAGACAGGCCCGAGTCCTTTTGGGGATCCAGTCACTTGCCACAATTGGGGCCTGCGTCTCCTCTTCCGCCGCCTTTGACAGCAGAGCCGTTCTACCAAGTCACCCCGGCGGGAGTGAGAGGCGACTCAAACCCTCTGTGCCGCGCTCGTCCTGTCCCCAGAGCTCTGCCCTCGCCCGAGGAGGTTGCTGCTGCCTGCTGCGTTGCCTCCACCAGCTGTTCGTTCTGACATGCTGTTTCGTGTGTTTGCAGGGTCTGAAAGGCCTGCCCGGAGCGAAAGGAGAAAGAGTAAGCAGCGAGCGTCTTAGCTGGACTTTCTGCGGCGCCTGGATAGTCACCTCATCCAGGCAGACCTCCAGTGGACGCCATGTTCCCCAGCGCCCTGAGCGATGGACCCCATTGCTGAGGCCATATGCTCCTAAGCATATTTCAGCCAGTCTCCACCCATACATTATTCACTCTCCCTTTGCTCTGGTTTCCAGGGTCAGATTCTTGGGCGAGAGCCATGGGGGCTACCCAGGCTAAAATACCGCTCCCTAATCAAACAAAAACAAAACCACGTTCACAACCACCTTAAATCCGGTCATTGTGTCGTGTAGATGGGGGGCGATCTCTATATGTGAGCTGGGGAAAATAACACTGAGCTGCCTCATGGCGCTGTAGACAATGGGGAAACCGGTTGATGTTTGTACAGCGCTTTGAGAACGTAAGGTGGTATTTAGGGGCAAAGTATAGAGCGGATTATTCTTCCTGCCGGACAATGAGGAATCCCAGGACTCTGTCTTTTGTGGGATTATCATCTGGTGAGAAGGACACCCCCTGTATTGCATTTGGAATGCTAGGAAAACCCCAAACACATAGGAGAGCGTTGTATAGCAAAGGCTTTGTCTAGGGGCTTGGCCAAGGGACTGGGGATCAGTGCTTGTGGGTTTGGTTCCTGCTGTTCTGCAAGTCACCTAAGTCCTCTAGGCCTCGGTTTCCCCAGCTATAAAATTGGTATAGCGACACTTACGTTACAATGCGACTTTGTGTGATGAGTTGCATTCTCTGAGCATAGGTTGCTATAGTTATAGATAAGAGCAGTTTGTAAACAGATGGGTGTATTGAGTGATGTGCCAACGGTAGAGAAAAAACCTTTCATCGTCCTTTTTGTTTCAGGGTGATCGTGGCCTCCTGGGACCCAAGGGAGAAAGAGTAAGGGGCATAAAAAATGTTGACTGTCGGGGGGAGGTGGGATATAAGAAGTTGGAAGGGCTTTATGAATGCCAATTGGCAGCTGGACAGGTGTCTAAAATAATGTCAATGAGTGGACAAATTAGAGACATAAATGAAAAAAAATATGTTTTCAGACATCTGGGACCTCTGCTGTTTTCTAACCAAGTAGAAGAGAGAGCTGTATAGTCCCTGGACAGTGGTGCAGCTAATCTGAAGCAAGTTCTGGACATGGATCCTGAACTTTGGTGTCTGCATTGGCCTCTCATCTCAGAAGACCTAGGTTCAACTCCTGCCTTGGTTCACAGATGGAAAGTATGGCATTTGTAGACCCAAGTTTGTCCCTAGTAGACGTCTGTCTTTACCAAGAACCAAGCCCAGTATGCTAAGTTAGATATGAGATGAATTGGCGGAGCTATATGAAGAAGCTTCAACCATTTTCTGCTAGCACCATGGCTGCTGGAGTCACTGCTATGAAACCTTGCTTTCCTGAGAATTCAGAAGGAATCCTTCACCCACCACAAAAATGCAGCCACCGCTGAGGTGGAATGTGGCAGCTGATTAATGTTGCGCTGTACTGCTTTGTAACAGTTTAGGACAGGAAGTGAAAAATATATCTGATTACAGTTTGCACAGTTCATCCCAAAACATGTTAGAGTCTTAAAAATCATGAGATTGATTATATCAAGTAATATTAAACCAACACCAAGAAGAGATCTGAAAAGTGCCCCATTGCCTTCGTCCAGAAAGTATTGAATCTCTGTCAAGTTTCCTGTTAACTTTTCTCCTGGGTGAAACGGCTTGTTAGTAAAGGAGGTTTAGAAAACCTACATGGCAATTCTACTGTTGAGCCAAAGAGTATTAAATGATTAAGGCAGATTTGTGTCTGAAAAATCTACTTTCAAAGGCGCCCTGCTCCAGTGACAAATCAATTCTTAATCTCTTTCTTGAAGGTACCTGAAAATACTTCCCAACCTAAAGGAATGTGGAATGCCTTCTCCAAAGGATGCCTTAATAAAATATAAGGAGGCTGGTGAGATAAAACAGGATGGGGGCGATCACTTAGTTCTTCCAATGTATTGCTTCCTAACTTTCTTTCTAGCTCCTGCTTCACCTGTGCGAAACTATCTGTGTTATGCAGGACCTCGGAATGGATGAGCCCATGGTCTTTTCTGGTTTTAAAAATCTGTTCATCCCAATCCAGTCTGCTTTGGAACCCTTCAAGCCCAGGAAAGTGGAAGAGTGTCTCAAACTGGAAGGGATGATGATGATGATGAATTTATTATTTGTATTGCAGTCAAGATCGGGGGCCTCTTTGTGTTGGGTGCTGTGCAAACTCACAGTAGAATCCCTGCTGCAAATGGTTTACAGTCTCCAGAGAAGCTAACAAGGAGGCTGCACGATTTAAATGTGCACTTTGTGCTACTAAAGTTCATAGTTAATTAGCAAACAAAGACTATGTTTGGTGCCAGCTAAAGCTTCATCAAGACACGTCCCATCGATCCAAAACCTGAAAAGCATGGAAATAAGAAGTTGTGCATTCCTTTCCAGCGTCATCTTGCCTGCTACACTGTCGAGAATACACTGCAATGCTCCAGGAGGGTTTCACTTCCCTCGCCAACAGATATTGACATCAATATATACCCATCATGCTGTAAGGCAAAACCTCCCTAGTGTCCTCCCAAGGCTGTATATCCACAGATAGCACATCGGACTGTCCCATATTCCATGCCTTTGGGGAGCTGTTCTCCCTTAACGCTGCTGACATCACCATTAAGTGTTGGGGCTTAACTCATTAATGTTTGTAAAGCTGCCACTAAACAGCTCAGTCGCCCGGTGCTGGGATGTTGACAGGGTGTGAGCGCGACTGAAACACATTCATTGCAAAATTCAAACGGCGACTCCCAGAAAAGTGTTCGCACTATTCTCCCAGCTCTGCATTTTAGCACATGCCTGAACCCCACACTCTGCAGCTCGCCCATCATCCATTGATACCTCTCCATCCCTCGACCCTTTCAGCTGCCATCCTTTCCCTGGTCCTCCTCTCTCAAAGAAAGACACACGGTCTTGTGCTCTGAGCTGGGGCCTGCTGCTCCAGGACCTCCTGCATTCTAATCCCAGCTCTGCCACCGATTCACTTGGTGTGAAGGGCTCCGCTCATTGCAGGTGCGCCCTCCTGTGGGTTGGGCCGGGAATTAGCTTTTGCCCGTTGTGGCGTCCCCTGTTGTCAGTCCCGCTCTCTTTTTGTAATTTGAAGTGCTTGCTCTTCGTGACTCGGCCCTCCTGGCCAGGCCACTGTACAGTCCCCTGTCCGGGGTATCAAACTCCCACTGGACAAGCTGTCTGGATGCCACCTCAGATGGTCTTCTTTTCCACCTCCGGGCCTTGTACCACTGCCCAGTGGTTGGTAGGGGAACCAGGCTTGTAGGCAACTCTGGGTTCCAGCCCAGGGACCCTGTAACTGGCAATCCAGATCTGCTTAGTCTCAGTCCCTGTTGCTGTTTCCCTGAGCTCCTTCCTACCCCACCCCTCTATCTCTGGATTTCCACTGGAATTTCCTCAGCTCCCCATGGCTACTTCACCCCCTTGTCCTTTTGCCAGACTCCCTAGTCCAGGGCCAGATTCCAAGGTGTGCTCTCCCCCTGGACTTCCTCATTGTCCCTGACCAACTCCCTTTCCCTCTAGACAGTGGCTGCAGGTCCCTGCTGTGTGCTCTCACTTCCTGGCTGTATTATCCTGTCCCAGCTCCTCCCTAGTAGGGCTTCATCTGCAGTTAGGCCTTATCAAGCCCTGGCTTCCCTCCAGGTGCAGCAAATAGGGTTAATTTGCCCCTTCTGGCCCACATTAACCTTCTCGGGACTCCTGTAGAGGGAACACCCCATCCTGCCCTCCACGTCTCCATCTATATAACAGGATACCACGCATGGAGCAGTGAGACGTCACCGTTATGGTTCATCCTAGTGCAGCGCTGGGGAGATCAATGTGAACTATCGTTATATTCCGTCTTTCAAGTGAGCTTCACGCGAGGGTGAGGAGCCAGCTCGCCACGCTGGGATGGAAGTCTCCCATCGCTGCAGCATCTGCCACCCAAGCTCAGGAATGAACCTAGGTCTCCTGCTTTGCCTCGTGCAGCTCTCGGCCAGCCCATGAAATCTGTATTGTGGCTCAGGGGCAGGGTGGATATTTTTATATCTTTGTTATTGCTCTGTAAATCGCCCAGCATGTTGTCTGCTGAGCCATTCGCAGCAAAGGTCGGTCTGTCCAGTGGGGCATATGGTAACTGCAATTCTGCACCATTGCTTGGGTGTCCATCGTTATTGCCTGTCTGTTTCCTAGGGTGACCCCATTACTATTTTTGGACCTCAAGGCTATAAAGGCAACAAAGGAGACCCGGTAGGTTGTGACCGTTCTCTTTGAAAGCATGCCTGCTTTTCAGTAATGGGGAGCAGTTCATTCTCTCATCTGCAGTAGTAGTCGTTGGGTATATGTCTACACTGCAGTGGAAGCCCAGGGTTCAAACCCAGGCACCAGCCTAACCCCCCCTTACATCTGCTCACACATCATGCTAAGCCAGGGCTCAGACCCAGGACTCCACGGGCATGGAGGGTCCAAGCCTGGGTCAGGCTGGGACCCAGGGTTCAAGCCCTATTGCTTTGTAGTGTAGACTCCTGCTCTGGGAGTCTGCCAACAGTATCCCACAGGCTGACTCCCTTTGGCTGGTGGACAGTCAAGTTTTCCCGCACTGCACCATGAACAAATGGCTAGAGCGGCCACGTTTGGGGAGATTGTTAGGAAGTTTGGGGTATGGGTGGTTGGACTCGGGCCCACGTAATGCAGTATAGATGCTGGAGCCGCAGGTTGGGACCCAAGGTTCAACAATTTCTCCCCTGGGGTTACAAATGAGTTACTCAAGGGTTACTCAAGCCTTAGGTTACCAAACCCAGGGTCTGCTAACTCGAGTTCTACTAACCCTGGGCTTACATTGCAGTGTAGATGGACCCTAAGAGTCACAGAGTTTAAAGCTAGCAGGGGCCACCAGATCAACCAATTTGACCTCCTGTATATCACAGGCCACCAAGCACCATCTAGCCACCCCCCCCACCCCAAGCCAACTGTCAGAATTAGACCCAAGTATGACAGCCCTCAGTCTTAACCTACGTGATTGGTGTTTACTGCTCTCCTGTGTATTCCATGTCCTGGTTCTGGTTTCTGTACGTTCAGTGGCTTTTGAGATGGGAGCCCTGGCTGAGTTGATGAACAGGCCTGGTGACTATCTCAGAGGGCTGGGTAGCTCATAAGATGCCCAGCCAGGGGAGATGGAGAGCTCCAGGGATTGGGTAGGACATAAAGGGCCTCTCACCTCTAGGTGGCTGGTTTCGACCCTGGGTTGATTGTCTACAGAGAAGCAGTGTGGGACAGTGGCTAAAGCATGGGACTGGGGGTCCAGCAGATCTGGGGTATGTTCCCACCTTTGCAGTTGGTTCACTGTGCCATCTTAGGCAGTCACTTAACTTCTCTCTTCCCTCGGTTCGGCCTTCTGGAAAATGGGGTTAATGATACCTGTTAGCCTTTGCAAAATGCTTTGAGATCTGCAGATGATTGCAGCTGCCAAGTGCTATTAATAATACTTATCTGTGGCTATACACGCTGCTGCTGAATAATTTTTGCAGTTTGGTTGCCTGTGCGAAACAAGTTGGGTGGCGTCGATCCAATTCCTAGAGGGCATGGAATTGAGCTACCTTCTCACCGCTGAGCAGCATTGGCAAGGTGGGGAAGCTTGACCTAGAAATACAGCTCTGCGAGTTGTGGTCACCGAGTGCTGCCAGTTCCTTAGATGCACGCCTGGTGTAAGCACAGCAAAGAGGCATGACTAGGTTTGGAAGATGCTGGCTCGTCCTTCTTGGGTTGCAAGCAGTAGCGGCGCCAGCTTTGCTGGCGCCCTAGGCGGCAGAAGGTCCCGCCCCCGAAATCCCGCCCCCAACAGCGGCGGCGGAAGGTCCCGCCCCCAAATTTTTACGGGCGGCGGGGGCGCAGGCGCCCCCAAAATAGCAGCACCCTAGGCGACCGCCTAGGTCACCTAATGGGAGCGCCGGCCCTGGTAGCAAGTGTAGTTCATGGAGCTTCTGTCTGATCCCGTAGGGTGAGCGGGGCCTGCCAGGCTTCGATGGAGACAAAGGCGAGAAAGGGGAGGATGGGCCTGCAGGAGAAAAGGTAGGAACCTCCTTATTCGTTGCGGGTCTTTGGCGGCTTCATTTGTGATATACAGAGCTTATACAGGTCTGTCTCATCTTACGCTGGGGTTACGTTCCGCGGTCAGCGCCTAAAGCGAACACCGCGTATGGTCAAAATTACATTGAGTGTAATGGCGGGCAGAATCGCCCGAACTACAGAAACGGTATTTAAATTGTTATTTTTCTCTTTTGGGGTTTTTTTTTCTTGTTTTTGCCGACTGCGTAAAGCTGAAATCGCACATGTTAAATGCGCCTAAGATGCGACAGACCTGTATGTGCACTGCTGCCCTCTATAGGATATCTTGCATAGTATCCGCTCAATGCACTCTACTGGCTGGTGTACAGGGGCTCATTTAGCCCTGGTCTACACTACAGAGTTAAGTCAACACAAGGCAGCTTACTTTGACTTAACTCTCTAAGCGTCTACACTAAAATTTCGCTCCCACTGATGTCACTCGCCCATTACACCGTCTTAATAACACCACCTCCACAAGAAGCATAAAGTCAGCGTTGATGTAGTTAGGGTAACGCAGTGTCCGTGTAGACACTGCATTGCCTACATCGACTGTGGCTGGCTTTCAGAAGCCGTCCCACAATGCCCCACATTGACAGCTCAATCGGTGCAAACTCTCCTGGTGAGGATGCACATCTGGGGGGGAGGGATAGCTCAGTGGTTTGAGCATTGGCCTGCTAAACCCAGGGTTGTGAGTGCAATCCTTGAGGGGGCCATTTAGGGATCTGGGGCAAAATAATCTGTCAGGGACGGTACTTGGTCCTGCTGTGAAGGCAGGGGACTGGACTCAATGACCTTTCACAGTCCCTTCCAGTTCTACATTTCTATGATTCTCTGACACAGGGAGCAAAGTGTAGACCTGCACAAGTGATGGAATTACTGTGGTGGCTATATCAACAGTTGGGCAGTTCTGATTCTCTCCACTAGAAGGCAGCAGTGCACATACGCTCTAGCCAGTTGATTGCGGTATCATCAGGGGAAATGGTGTAACTTCCCCTTCATCGGAGAACTGGGATTATGATTCCTTAAAAACAGAGATCGGTTTTGCTTTGTGTGGCTGCTGCAGATCCCAGGGCGTTTTCAGTATGGGCTGGTTGGCTTTTCTGTTCTTCCCCACACGCAGCTATTATGCAGCATGCTGTGCCTTGGTTCCATCACCTATGCACCTATGTAGAGTTGTATGGTGCTTTGGGATCCTTAAAGGTGCTATATAAATGCAGGACGCTATTATAATTCTCTGCCATTTCCACCTGTTCCTCCACTGACTGCCCGTTCGGGAGCAATAGCTGCCAGCGATGTATTTGATGCAGCTCCTAAAAAGGAGGCAGCCGCTGGTCCCGTGGCATATTCTGCGTAAGAAGCAAATTCCCTGCCTCATCAATCAGGATTCCCCAGGGCTCTGAGAGCTACACCCAGTGACCCCCGTGAATCAAACATCTGGATCAGTGCTTCTAAACGATGGCGCAGAACGAGCCTTTGAGAAGCCAGCAGTGAGGGATTGAGAGGGTGGGAATGGGTGGGGGTGGGGTGGGGATCTTCTTTCTCATGAGGTGATCCACAGAGTGAAAACGTTGGAAAACCTCACCCCTTGGGGAAATCATGGGTGACAACTGAGTGGTGAGGAGGCCCCAATCTATAATCCCAAATAAAGGTGTAGGGGGGCAGGAGGCGAGGTATGTTTTTAAGTGGAAATGACAATTTCTGAATAAACAAGGCTCATGGTTTGTGTGTTTGATTTTAGGGGGTCAAAGGCGAGGCAGGTGCGAAAGGGGCCATGGGGCTGTTCGGTGCCAGAGGACCAGTGGGGCAGAAGGTTAGTACAATGGCCCAAATGAATGCTGAGAAACCTGGATGGTTACCATCATAGCTTGTCGCTCCACAACTACAACCGAACCCTGGCTTTGTCACTTTCCTTGAATAGTTCGGGGGGCTGAGGGGGGGGGGGGGGGACAGGATCTTCACAGTGGGGCACTGCACCAGGCAGTGTTCAAGTGCTTGTCTAGGCTGGACATTCCCCAGCTTCCACTTCGGTCATATTGTCACCAGGTTTTGCCGCCCCAACGCACGCTCCATTTAGAGCACGCCAGTACTTTTGTTTGAGGTCAGTGTTCTGGAGGAACCAGGTTGTCCAGCGTTTCCTGCCATTTGGTCCTTCTGTAGCCTTCCTCAGTGCTATTTTGGGGGTAAGGGATTTTCAGAGGCAAAGCTCTTTCTAGACTTCAGCCTCTTTGATGGTGGAACGTGTCCATGCAGTGGGGGTCTCCAATCACACACCTGGTTTTGTCTCTCTTTTTGACTGAAGGCAACCAGTTCACTGGTGGTGGTGCATTCCCCCCAAGCTACATAGTATAAGGACAGTGTGGAAATAGGTTTCAAAGTTCTTGTGATGATCTTTGAGTTCAGTATCCATTTTGTGTGCCTGGCTTGAGCATGACCCTACTGGGGCACCGTACTCTGCAGTCGAGTAACACAGGGAGAGACTGGTGACTTGGAGTGGTTTGGGGTCATTTGACTAGTTTCTTGAGTACACAGTTCCTGGAGTTCACTTTCTTGTTCAGCTTCTTGGTGTGCTCTTTGAATGTCAGCATTCGGTCTAATGTGACTCCCAGGTACCCTGGATGTTCGTAGTGCTCAAGGATTGTACCATCCCATGGGTAGCTGGAGTTAGTGCTTGACCTGACAGTGTTTCCAGTGGAAAGCGCACACTTGTGTCTTGCTAGGGTTGGCGATCAGGAACCATGTGCTCTAGTGCTCTCCAAGTGGTCAGGGCACGAGACTGGAAGCAGGAAGTCCTGAGCCTGGGGATTGTGCTGACTCCTTTTGTGGCCTTGGGAATTACTCAGACTCTCTGGGCCCCCTTGCTCTAAGGTCCCTAGTGGTGTAAAGAGGCCTTAAAGGCTGCAGATTTCTCCCCCTCCTCCACAACTTCCTGTGAAACGCCTCTGAGGGTACGTCTACACTACCCGCCGGATCGGCAGGTAGCGATCGATCTATCGGGGATCGATTTATCGCGTGTAGTGTAGACGCGATAAATCGATCCCCGATCGCTCTCCCGTCGACTGCTGAACTCCAGCAGTGCGAGAGGCGGAAGCAAAGTTGACGGGGGAGCGGCGGCCGTCGATCCAGTGCCGCGAGGACGCGAAGTAAGTGATTCTAAGTCGATCTAAGATACGTCGACTTCAGCGACGCTATTCTCGTTGCTGAAGTTGCGTATCTTAGATCCCTCCCCCCCCCCAGTGTAGACCAGGCCTGAGTAAGCGAGTTCCCTTGCCATCACAGAGCCAGTGGAAAGGCTGTAGGGAGGCACATGGGCAGCTCGGATGTGCGTTGAAGNAGCGGCCGTCGATCCAGTGCCGCGAGGACGCAAAGTAAGTGATTTTATGTCGATCTAAGATACGTCGACTTCAGCTACGCTATTCTCGTCGCTGAAGTTGCGTATCTTAGATCCCTCCCCCCCCCCCAGTGTAGACCAGGCCTGAGTAAGCAAGTTCCCTTGCTATCACAGAGCCAGTGGAAAGGCTGTAGGGAGGCACATGGGCAGCTCGGATGTGCGTTGAAGCAGTCTTGAGGGCTGCTCTAACTTACACCAGGCCTGGCCCGGTCCCCCAGCTAGGCCCAGAATACCAGCAGGTGCAGAGGTTCCTGCACTGAGTGCATCTCAGCTGGAAGGATGAACCAGGCCCCTGTGTTTCACTTACCCCCTTTATCAACTGGGGATAATGCTACTCGCTGGGGTGCTGGATGCCCTCACTGAGGTTCCTCACGCGCTCTGAGGATGCACGTTGCCATAAGAGGAGTTGCTGCAAAAGAAGGGGTTGGGGCAAAGTCCACAGAACATCAAATTGCCAACGGAATGAGGTCAGCCAGACCCGTTGTGTTTCAGACGATGAATGAAATCCGTCTGACATCAGACCATTTTGTCGTCCCAGGGCACATTTTGCAAGAGTTCACGGTGTTACTTCCATCTCCGAACTGAATAACGACTTTCAATTCCCCCTGCAGTTTCTTCAATCAGAGGTTTTATTTTTCACTTCCCATCCNCTGCGCTAACTTGGCAGGCAGTGTGATTAGCGATGTCTGTATTCGTACCGCTAGCAAAGTGCTCTGGGATCCTTCAGAAGCTAAAATGATGATGATCCTGGTTTTGGAGGGGAATCCTTACTAGGGATAAAGAATATCAAGTGACTGAATGGTAATTGTTTGCACAGTGTATAGAAGACTTTCCTGTGTATTTAACTCATTGCTCCTTCTCTTCCCAGGGAGAACCCGGAGAACCTGGCCTGCCTGGATTTGCTGTGAGTTGTGAGAGCGTTTCATGTTAGTAGCATTGGGATAATGTCCATTCGGTCTAATGGCCTCATGCTGTACACTGCTGATGAAAGCACCTTGAGCTCTAACTTTCTCAGCAGGCAGTCAACAGGCTCTTGAAAGATTATTAAGAATGAGGGAGATGTGCTAACGTTGCCTGGTGTTCAGGTCCTTTGATAGCTGGGATCACAGTACATGCAGGACTCTTGGTACATCCCTTCCTTATGTGGGGATCCATGAATAGCCCCCTCATGGCACATCCTGTTCTTTTTCAGGTGCACTCCTGGCTAGGGGGGCTTTGATGTGCAGTGTGTTCCTCTCTGACTCACTGACAGCTAACGCTGCGTGTTTCAAAGGCAGAAGATGCCTCCAGGAAGGAAATAATTTGGGTGAAACTTTTTTGAACACTTGCATGAAAAGGGAGATCTGAACAGCGTGAGGGTGGCTGTATGGATCAGTGAGATCAGAGATGCAATTTAATGAGGGCGTTGCATTTTGCATCAAAGAACACCTAAAATATGCATTTCCCCATTTTACTACACCAGCATTTCAGGGTGTACTGTATGGACAGAACTGAAGCTAATATATCAGGTGTTGGCAACCTTTCAGAAGTGGTGTGCCGAGTCTTCATTTATTCACTCTAATTTAAGGTTTCACATGCCAGTCATACATTTTAACGTTTTTAGAAAGTCTCTTTCTAGAAGTCTATAATATATAACTAAATTATTGTTGTATGTAAAGTAAATAAGGTTTTTAAAATGTTTAAGACGCTTAATTTAAAATTAAATTAAAATGCAGAGCCCCCCGGACTGGTGGGCAGGCCCCGGGCAGTGTGAGTGCCACTGAAAATCAGCTCGCGTGCCGCTTTCGGCACCCGTGCCATAGGTTGCCTACCCCTGTAATATATGTTCAAAATGTCACATATATATAGGCTTATATATGTCACAGTAGTAGTTAAACCTTAGAATACTGCCATCCACATGAATTCTGAAAAGGATATACTGTAGTGAACTGGCTACTGTAAATGTGCACCAGTGCCCTCTGCTGGATGGAATGAGAACTACTCAATTCTGTTCATAGTCCACATACTGCAAACTAGAAGCTGGTTGAACTATTTCAGCCAAACAAAGCAGTTCATCATAAAATGATGTTTTGACTGAACTGAAATGTTTCAGGAAAGCATTTCATATTCTTTGAAATTTCTCATTTTTCAGAAAAAACTCAAAATGAAAAATTTCTGTTCAAAATTTTCGAAAGGCTTCCATTTTTTTTTTCATTTTGTTTTGGTGGGAAAATCCCACATCTGTTTGCCATTCTTGACTTTTTTCACACCGGTTTCCAGGGGGGAAAAGAAGTTTAAAAGGTGACAGAAAGTAGGCATTTTCCCACCAAGTGAAAAGACATTTGTTTCAATTTTTTTTGATGAAATACTAAAAATGCAATGAAAAACTTTGAGCAAACTTTAGAGTCTTTCAGAAATGTTCACGAAAGGTGCTTACCATTTTTCAAATAGTTCTACCGTGTGAATGTGTTTTCCTTTAGCTCAAGTGATAGGGCCTGGTGCTTGGGACCTAAAAGGATACAGATTCTATCACCCCTGTTCCTGTGAAATTCCTCATATCCATTCTATGCTGCATAGCGACTATCATGGAACTTCTAGGAAGCCATGGATTTCGTACTATCTACGTGTGTATGATCCAAAGCTTTAATTCCTCATCAAAGTGTAACAAAGACCATGGGCGGCATGTCAGCTACCTCTTTGGGGAGGCTAAACCCCTGGCCCCGCCCCTTCTGCCTGAGGCCCTGCCCCTTCCCCCCCCTCGGGCGCCCCCACCCCCTCCACGGCCGGAGGAACCCTGGCCGAACCAGCTGGCCCCGAGTGCCAGACCGACCCCCAGCTGTGCCGTCTGACCGCAAGCCGCCCCAGGTCACCGGCCGGCCCCGAGCTGCCCGCCGGCCCAAGTTGCCCTCAGACTCCAGCCGAGCCCCAGCTCCAGGCCGCCGGCCAGAGCTGAGCCCCCACTGGCTTTGGGGGAGAGGAAGGGGCCTCGGGGCGGCATGTGGGTGGGGCCACGGCCTGGGTTAGGGGAGGCTTAACCTCCCCTGGCCTTTGATACTCGCCTCCCATGACAAAGACCCTGATTCAGTAAAGTACTTCAGCATGTGCTTAGCTTAAAGCCTATGCAGAGTGCCACTGAGGTCAGTTTAGGCACGTGCTTAAGTGCTTTCCTGACTAGGTGCCAAAAGGAATAATGTGCCCTGAGCAGTACACAAGAAAGCGGTGATCCCATCTGGTCAATCTCAGCAGGACTCCGGCATGAAATTGCAGACCTCTGTTTCGATACATTGTTGGGAGTCCCTTCAGATTATATACACAGCCCCGCAGAAAATGACTAGCCGTACTAAAGCAAACTGAGCCATTAGTTAGCTCACCGGCTGCTTGACCCTCTTGAATGGCTGTGGGGGTTATGCTCAGAGTCATTTTGTCTTGCAAATTGCATCCAAACCAATGCTCTCTTCATTCTGTTCTACACTTTGGACGTCATTGTGGTTTTGTATCGTGCTGATTTCCTGACATCTACAAATTTCATCGTATCAGACAAATAACCGCTGGAAATCGGTACCTTGTAAACATTCATGGTTCAGGAACGCCGGCTAATAATCCTTATTAGGATGCAGTTAATGGGGGATATTTCCTGCATTCGGAAGAGTACCTGTATTGTCGTTGGAGCTGGGCTGGGACGGCAAGATTTCGTTTTAGTTTTGTGAAACCTGTGTCAGCACTGCAGCCAGGCTCCATTTTATCAGAAGCCCCAAAATTCAGCACGGATGCAGAAGAGAGAACCCCTGGACCTTTCGGCCCGTCGCTGATGGGTACTGAGAGATGGATCTTGCAGGGCAATAGTGCCGAGCATGTGTATGTGCTAGGCAAAAAAAGTGATGAGCCGGACAAGTGATTCCAGTCTGCATTCATCAGCCATTGCCAAGCAGATGCTAGGTTACCCCACCTTGGTAGCAAGAGTAAGACCAAAGGGGAGCATACAGCCAAATGTCTTATTAGCACCAGGAGGGTCATGCTTGGACGTGCATCTCCTCAGATGCACCAATTTTTATTACCCTGAGCGCTCGTGGAGAAGGGAGCGGGTGCACATTACCGTGAGTCATTAACATAGCTCCATCAGTGTGCCTGGCACTTTGCAGAACAAAGACCGTCAGGTTTGCTGCCCAAGCGGACTTACAAAATGTTCTGCCAACCCGATGCAGAGTAGCACCTTCCCCTGGATGAGCCTGGGTTAAGGTCCTGGTGGACTTGAGCGCTGGTGGACATGAGTGACAAGCGAAGATATATACTCCAATGTTTAAAAGGGGACTGGATAAATTCATGGTGGCTAAGTCCATAAATGGCTATTAGCCAGGATGGGTAAGAACGGTGTCCCTAGCCTCTGTTCGTCAGAGGATGGAGATGGATGGCAGGAGAGAGATCACTTGATCATTGCCTGTTAGGTTCACTCCCTCTGGGGCACCTGGCATTAGCCACTGTCGATAGACAGATACTGGGCTAGATGGACCTTTGGTCTGACCCGGTACGGCTTTTCTTATGTTCTTATGTTCTCCAGGAGCAGGGGGACAGTAAGGAAGGACACATATTATGACTATGTGATTACGAGGCTATTCTGATGCCGCTGCTGTAAATGGGTGTTCTGGGGAGTGATTTGACTGAGGAGAGGGTGAGCTCAACGGAGAGGGATGTGGGCAAGCATGTTGCGAGCACAGGGATGGCGTGGAAGAAAGTGCTTAGACATGTGGGGGGAAGAAAGGAGGCTTGAGGCTGGTGTCATTGGCAGATTAAGGCCTCCAGGATCACCAACCCCAGATGGCCAAAAATCATGAGTCAGGCTCACCCAAAATCCTGAGATTGGCTATAAAATCACGAGATTATGTAAAAATAATGGATGTGGGGTTCTTTTCATTTGCCTTCTGCTTTTTGAGCCTTTAGGGTGCACTGGGGTCACATTTTGAAGCTTCCCCCACAACCACGAGGGCTGACTTTTTTTTTTTTTAAGAATGAAGGCGGAAATCATCACGGATCCACGTGACTCCAGGAGCTGGGGCTTTAAGGCCAACAGTGATTATCCTGAGCCTCGTGACAAAATCATAAGAGTCGGCAACGCCGAGGCCTATGTGCTAATGCTGACTCCAGACCCCTCCCGTCAAATATAAACCTCTAAATCCGGTAGGCAGTGAGCCTGTGAGAGGTGTTTACAAACCACCCTGTGGCTCGGGAACATATCAGCTCTTTTATCTGAGCAGAAGTGTCCTGCCTGAGCTTGTCCTTAGGAAGTCCCGTTCCCTCCCTTGCGGTTCACATTTCCCCGATGCGAGTGAAGTAATGCCCAATTTGCTCACTTTAGCGGCAATAGCAGCTCAGTAACCAAAGGGGCTTCGTCTCGGGCTTGCACCCGAAGCTTGGCCAGTGCTGTAGCTGGAGGTAGTGCTCCGGAGCTGTTCAACCATCTCTTTGCGTCACACCAGCACTCAGCATTCATGACTAATCTACATCACTTCGCTATTGTGCTACCTAATATCTATACAGAGAGCTGAAACCTGTTTGAGGCAGTGCTTTAATGACTGTGTCCACTGAGCATGAGACTTATTAGTAGTTATTTCCCGAACTCCCGCAGTAATTGCCTTTAAATGGCCCTTTTCGGAGCTCCGATCGCCCTGCCTTGATTTGCCTGGAGAAGCTTGAAATGTAAATCTCAGGGAGTAAATTTAAACACCATCAAACTATTCCCCAGCCCTGCCCCAAATGCTTCCCTCTTCCCCACTCATCTCCTTATGCTTTGTCATCTCCCTTTCCCCCAACCCTTCTGAGCTCTCAAAGCTTCTTTTCATGCCCTGCACACAAATCGCCTTGGAAAAATATCACTTCCAGGACACCACTCCTAGTGGCTGTGCTCAGCACGCCTTCCTTCGGGGAATGCTGTTCTCTCCTCTTTTTATTATTATTGTTGTTGTATTCTTGTAGCACCTAGGCGCCCTGGTCACGGACCAGAACCCCGGGGTGCTAGGCGCTGTACGGAGATAGAACAAAAAGACGGCCCCTGTCCCAAAAAGCTTGCCATCTAAGTATAAGCCAAGAGACAACACATGGATACAGACTGGCTGATGCAGGGAAGCAATGAGACAGTACTGGTGAGCACAGTAGTCAGCAGTCTCAGCTCACCAGCAGCCCCAGTGGTTTGAGTATTGGCCTGCTAAACCCAGAATTGTGAGTTCAAGCCTGGAGGGGGCCATTTGGGGATTGGTCCTGCTTTGAGCAGGGGGTTGGACTAGATGACCTCCTGAGGTCCCTTCCAACCCTGATATTCTATGAAGTTTTTTGTAGGCCTCTCAGCAAAGGAAGGCTTTCCCCGGGGACTGAAGTGGCTCTGAGGATGTGTACGGGGAATACCTCCCCAGTCTGAGGGGCAGCCTGGGAGAAAGCCTGAAGGGGCTTGTTCGAGAATTTCAGAAGCAGGCAATGAAGGCCCTTCTGTGTCTTCTATGCGCGCAGTAGCCCACTTTTCCTATTGCTCATAAACTATATGCCAAAGTCACCAACCGAACGAAAAGTTGGGTGCCTGGCAACTGAGTAGCTGCCCCGAGTACAATCCTGCCCGGGTCTCTAGGTACGTACCCGGTGTGGCGAGCTCACCCCACCCAGGCTGCAGCGGCTACGTGGCTGTTTTTTGTATGCTCACACGACAAGAGCAAGTGCAGGTATATCTGCCCACGCTGGAAGTTACAGCTCCAGCGTGGACCTCTTCAGCTCCTGTGACGAGGCTCTAGTTGGGATGGAAATAACCACGAACCGGTATTTACCCAGGGGCTGGATGATTCTCTTACCGGAGATATCTGTGCACGGAGTGGTTACACAGGCGCAGTCTAAAAGCTTAGTGTCACCCCCATGTGACATGGGTGCTTATGGTTTCAGGACACAAAGACAGTGCAGAATATGCTGATCTCAGTGGAAATGCCATGGGCAAATTGGCAAATTCCACGCCCAGACAGTGACTAGGGGTCAGACTCTGCTTTTAGTAGCACTGTAAATCCAGAGAAACTCTCCTGAGTAACATCCCCCCGAGCCCAGAAGTGTTGAGCCAGGGAAGCGTGGTCCAAACGGGGTGATAGGAGTGCACTTTGCACAGTCAGTTTTCAGATGCCAACAATCGTGAACTACTCTGGATTTTCACTGGTGTAACAGATGGCAGAATCTGGCCCACTGTGTGTAACTGCCTGTAGCTGCAAACTGCTCCTAACCTGTCAGCTCTCAAATATTATATGGTGAGAAACGGATTTTAGTCAGTTACAGTTACAGGGAATGTAAAATATGTGCCTCTCCCACCCAAGACTGGATTTGATTTTAGGGGAGGCAGTATGGTCTAGTGGATAGATCACAGCGCTGGGCGTCAGGAGGTTGAGTTCTAATCCTGCTGCTCCCATGGCCCTGCTGTGTGACTCTGGGCAAGCCATCTGTGTTCCCTGCCACCTTTGGTTTGTTTAGACTGTAAATGATTTGGGGCAGGCACTGTCTCACAATATGTGTGTGTATATAGCAGCCAGCACAATGAGGCTCTGATCCCAGTTGGAGTCAGTAGATTCTCATATAATCACATGACTCCAAGAGCTGGGGCTTGAAGTCAAAACATCAAATATTGGAAGACTCTCCAACATCTCAGCTTCCCACAAGGTTTAATCACCCACCAAAGAGGTTTATTTCTCATTCCCTTCCCAGGGCGACCTTTCCCGTGTAAATAAACAATCCGGCTTAGACAGCAAATGGAACCCTGTTATTTGCTTTGTTTGTACATGATATTTACTTACCCTGCCACAACATGGAATTGACCATGTCATTAAACAATCACTGGTCTCTGTGGAAATAAAGAGGACGTATAGGGTATCATGCCTTCTGATTAATTATAGCAATTAATTGCCGGAGCGGAGTGGTTCCTGAAACCATTGGCCCTGCTGACCCGATCTGTAGGCATCATATAGGAGAATCAGGCCGTTTATGGTAATTGTGTTGGATACTTTCCTTTGGTCACTGTAAATGTTTCAGAAGTGGCAGATAGAGACTTGGTGGGGCAGGAGGGGAAGGGAGGGGATGAGGACTGAAACAGCAGCCTACACACCTGTTGTTGTGATTAGATCCAATGTTCATTCTTCAGGCAGGGAAATGGCCCTTTTAGAGGTAATGGACTCTCTCTAAATAAGACTCCGGTGGCTGATTTCTTTTTAATAACTGAATCTTTCTTTTCAACAAAGGACTGCAAATTGATTCAAACCGCTGAGTGCCACTTACTCATCTCATGAGCTGTTTAAGCAGCCGGCTCGCGCTCGTTTGCCTGGCATTGAGTGCTCTGCAGTCAGTCATCATTGCCGAAGTGGGGACGAGTCCAGCTTCAGTCAGCAGAAATGTTGGAGTTCTTAATTGTGAAGTTGAAGGTGGCAAAACTAGATAAATAAACTGCAGCTGAACCAGCAGCCTTTGAAATGTTGGACATTTCGACTCGCTCAGTTCCCAGGCCTGGCTGCTGGGTCAAACTGTGGGCTCAAGCGCTGCGAAAATGTCATTGTAATCATTGATCTCAAAGTGTCACTATCCCCATTTTTCAGATTTGGGAAACTGAGGCATGGCGTGGGTAAGTAGCTTGTCCAAAGTCTCACAGCAGGCCAGTGGCAGAGCCAGGAAGCAAACCCAGAGCTCCTGCTCCTAGTTCAGTTCCTAAAGAAATTGCAGTGAAAGGTGAAACCTTTCACAACTTCACGCAGATTTTTCCAGAGCAAACTTTTTCCCCCCCGAGATACTTGGAGAATAAGCTCAAGAGGTTTATGGGGCCATAGGGAGCATGGCAAAGTACAGCTGGAGAAAACTCAATAGCCCTACCTCAAACAGTCGCAAGGTAAGACCAGAAATAACAAGAGATGGTGACAACATGGGATTGATAAAAGAATCACTAGGTGAAATTCACTGGCCTCCTGGTCAGATTAGAGGAACATAATGGTCCATTGCGGCCTTCAAATCTATGAATTTATGCACTTCTCAGAATTGCTGCTGTTTGTTTATTTTCTTTATTTGCAAATTTCATGTAAAGACAAGATTGTAGCCAATAGGGAGACTGGGGGGAGGGGGAGATTGACTTTCCCTGTTTTCATAGTAATATCCTGCTTTCATTGGCGGATAGATCCAAATTTTGCTTCAGACCAACTTTACAAGTGTGAGCAAATCTCCATTCCTCTGTGCACCCCTCGCTCCCGAAATGAAAATGGGTCACTTCGCCCAGTGTGGTATTCAGGGCTTTAATGCATGTTTATCACTGAACTGTGTTGCGACCTATGGCAAGTCATTCAACTGCCGCATGCCTCAGTTTCCTCATCTGTAAAATGGGGATAATAAAACTTCTCTCACAGGTGCAAGGCTTGACCTGTGCCAAAGCCTTGGAGACCCTCGGGGGACAGTGCGATATGAATACAAAGTTGCAGCATTAATATTAGTACATTTTTTCTGCTTCTGATCTATGCCCAGGAGGACACGCTGCCTTAGTCCTATAATTTAGTTTTTGTTTTTGTTAATGCACCCAGAAGCCTCCCAGCAGGCAGCATGGAGAAATTAATATTACTCCTCTTATAACAGGGCATGGCTGGCCTTGATGGGAAGAATGGAATCAAAGGAGCTAAAGGTGACAGAGGTCTGCAGGGTCAAAAAGGGGAACCGGTGAGTCTCGCAAAGAAAGACAGAGGGATATTTTGAAGGCTGAAAAACTGGCTTGGTGCTTTTTCCAGTATTGCCAACCCCAAAGTGTTCAAAAATCACGAGTCAGGCTCAGCAAAAATCATGTGATTGGCTCTAAAATCATGCGATTGTGTACAAATAATATTTGCCTGCTGCTTTTTCAGCCATTAGGGTGCACTGGGGGTCACATTTTGAAGCTTCCTCCACAGCTGCGAGGGCTAGAAACGACTTTTTCTTTAAGAATGAAGGCTGAAATCATCACAGATCCACGTGACTCCAGGAGCTGGGGCTTTAAGGAAAACAATAATTAGCATGAGACTCGTGACAAAATCATGAGAGTTGGCAACACTGCTTTTCTGACCCAGATTCGGAATTCCCGCCAAAAAACGAATCGTCGGCATTAGGCGCAGGTCCTCAAGTGCTTTTGTTGTTGTTTGTGAGACTTGCTGTAAGCAAAATTACTGCATGACACCACTGGAGAGCTCTGAACTATGCTGTGGGCAGATTCTCAGCATGTATAAATTGGCGTAGTTCCATTGGACACTGATTAGCACCCGCTGAGAATCTGCCCTGAGTCTCTTGTGACAGAGTTTTACATTCTCCCAGGGCAAGTTCAGCTTTCCAGACGTTTACCTGCATGCAACTTCCAACCACAATATCCACAGTGCTGGTAAAACTGGTGTGGGGAGAAGGGGAAAAAAATCAGCCAGCTGCTAGTTCCACAAACAGGATAACTTTTCCAGGAAAGAGATTTTCTTGTTACAGGAGGCAAGGGGAATGGTGGTGGGAGCTTTCCTCTGCAGGCAAAAGTGACTTTTCCCGTGGGGCAAAGCCAGGTCTGTAAATTGGCTCTTTTGTTTCCTGGTGGAATTTTGTCCTTTTCTCTCATTAACCCTTAAAATGCCTTCAACATNGGGGGGGGGGGGGGGGGGGGGGGGGGGGGGGGGGAAGGGAACTCTTTCTGGTTTTGACTCTTCCTGGAAAGTGGCCAAAATCTTTTGCAAAAGAATTTGAAAAAGTTTTGCAAATATATCAAAAGGCAGCTCTGTGCCGAGCCAGGGCAGCACACAGACTGCTTGTGTTACAACTCCTCGGAGCCCCTTAGAGCATTCAGTCAGGGGATGAGCCAGGCACCACAATGTTCAGAGCAGTAACTAATGTATGAGTGTGGCCGGGCGATGACTCACCGGCACGGCGCCTCCTGCTGGCCGTCTCGGGAATTGGCTCTTTCCAGCCCAGAGCGCCCTCTGCGGGCTGGTGTCTTGCCTGCCGCTGGCCCCCCGTGTCCCTCCTGGATCCCGGTGCCCTTTCCCCAGGGGTTCTTCCCACCACAGTACCCCCTCGCTCTGGGTCTCCCCTCCCAGGGGAATCCCCAACCCTCTAAACCCACCTTGCCTCAGTGGCTACTGCCAGTCACCATCTAGCCCCTGCTCATTGGGGCCGACTGCAGTCTGTAAACCACTCATCACCGTCAAGGGGGGTTGGACCAGCTGCCTTTGCCTATCTCTGGGCTGCCCCTCCGCAGCCCTAGTACCTATCTGGTCCTTTTAGCAGGGCCTGCAGCCTGGGGTTTTTCCTGGCTGGAGCTCCCCAGATCCCTCTGCCTTTCCCCAGCACTGCTCCACCTCAGGTACCCTTCTCAGCTCCCCAGGCAGCCAGGTCCTTTTCTCTCAAGAGGCTAGAGAGAGAGTGTGTTCATCCTTCTGGCCCACCGCCCTCTGATTGCACTGGCTGCAGCTGTGGCTGCTTTCCTAATCAGCCCAGCTTTTCCCCTGCCACAGCCCTCTCCCAGGGCTATTTTAAGCCCTTCAGGGCAGGAGCGGGGTAACCACCCCGCTACAACGAGCTAACGGAGCCTGTCGAATAACTGCTAGCTGTCGCAGCACTGATATGATCTTTCCAAACCTCTAGACACTCCAGGCTGTTCGTTATTCCAATTCACTCGGCATCGGGAATCCCCGTAAAACAAGCTGCCATCCTGTGATGAGTGATGGCACTTTTTCAGCCTCATCACACTCCAACCATATTCCTGGCAGCTGTGTAGAAATCAGTAGATTGTTTGCGATGCGAAGCGAAGACAGAGAGGGAGAGTCACTTTGGGGTCGAGTGTACTCCGCTATCGTGTGTGTTGCTGTGTTTTCCATCCCAGAGGTGGCTGCATTTACAGGGGGGAAATGATTCCTTTATACAAGCTTATAAAATGCAGTGGAGCCTTTGGGGCGAAAGGGGCAATGTAAATTGAAGATGATGCTACTAGGAGAGCTGTATTTTTAACTTTCTAGTTGCAGATCATCGTGTGTATGTGTGTGTATCACACACACACACACACACACACACACACTGTGGCGGTGCGAGACTCACCACTGTGGCGCCTCCTGCTGGCCGTTCTGGAATTAGCTCAAGTCCTTCCGCAGGGCGCCCTCCTCCGGTGGTGCCTCGCTCGCTGTTACTCCCGCTTTGCTGTCTCCACCTCTCTGGGACCCGCGTCGCCCCCCGGACCGCGGCATCCTCTTCTGGGCCTTTGGGGGGAACCGGCAGTCTATAATCCAGCCACTTGCCTTGGCGGCCTGCTGCAGCCACCAGTCTAGTCCCTTGCTCCAGGGGCAAACTGCAGTCCGTGTTGGCCACTTCCCCCAGGGCAAGTGGGGGCAGCCCTAGCACCTTCCTCCAGGGCCTCAGTCTGGCAGCGGTCAGCCAGAAGCTCCTTCTGCTCTGCTACCCTGCCCAGTACTGCTGTAGCCATGGTGCTCCTAGGCAGCCAGTCCTTCTCCCTAGCAGGCCAAGGAGAGACTGCCTTCTGCAGCCCTTTATATGTGGCCCCTGCTGGCCCTGATTGGCTGCTGCAACAAGCCACCTCCCGATTGGCTCACTTAGTGAGCCCTCCTCTAATTGGAGGGTTCTGCGCAGGCTCCCTCTGGCCTTCTTTATCCCTTCTGCCCTGTGTGGGGCAACTGCCCCACGACACATAGACACAGACACTCTCTCTCTGTCTCTCTCTCTTACGTGTTTGTCTTTTATTCAGGGAGTGAAAGGTGATCCTGGTATAACTGGAGACCTTGGACGGAAAGGATCTAAGGTAAGAAACGGGCATCATCACAGAAATAATGAGTGCTTTGGCTATTCTCAGGGGCGGAGGGGAAGATGGTGCAGCAAATATGAAAACTGGTTGACCTGAATGATTGTAGAAAATGGCAAGTGGACCAGTCCGCTAGGTAGGTAGATGGCAGGTGAAGAAGAGAGCTCTGTAGGAAGGCTCTGTTAAGCCATGCATGACTTAGTGCTGGCCCTTTGCACAGGGGTGGATATCACTCTGTTTTGTCCTACTTATCTTTACCAGCTACTTGTCATTTCTCTCCAAGGGCTTACGTGGTTTTCCCGGGTGGATGGGTAGCCCTGGTGCAGATGGAATAAAGGTGAGGACTTTTTATTGTTCTTCCTCCTGTTCACATTAGTTTAAAGGGGATCTAGCGCAGGTGAAGTGTGTGCCCATGACAGCCCAGGGCAATGAGGTCCTCCTACTTATCCGCAGGTCAGGCCCTGCATTGGGCCGTGACAGATCCCGTCATAATGTCCTGCCAACCTGTCTCAGACCCAACCCGGAGAAGCTACCCGTAGGTCTGAGAGCAGACGTCACATTTCATGGCCCATTCTATTGGCAGCTGATCCACTCACCAGTTTGGAGGAGGTTTAACCACGCCTATCGCAATACTCTCCATTGTGTCTGATTTTCACATGCATTAACCACCCCATCATCTTTCTAATCGGTGCCTTCCGTTCCCAACCTGCTTACATTTCCAATATCTTGTTCCACATGCAGGGTGAGATTGGCAGCCCTGGAAAACCAGGGATACCAGGGTCAGACGGACTGCTTGGGCCAAAGGTGAGTGGGAAAGCCTCTCTTCTCTCTCAGATGGAAGCTTTGTAAGGGCATTTGGAGGGAGGGGTAGCTCAGTGGTTTGAGCATTGGCCTCCTAAACCCAGGGTTGTGAGTTCAATTCTTGAGGGGGCCATCTGGGGCAAAAATCAGTACTTGGTCCTGCTAGTGAAGGCAGCGGGTTGGACTCGATGACCTTTCAGGGTCCCTTCCAGTTCTGTGAGATAGGTATATCTCCATATATATTACAGGTGTTTGAAATTAAATTACCCAACACCCATGTCCCCCTCCGTGGGCTTGTCTAGGGACAGAAATGGCATTGATTTCACACAATCTGCTTCTAAACAGATNCTGGAAAACCAGGGATACCAGGGTCAGACGGACTGCTTGGGCCAAAGGTGAGTGGGAAATCCCCTCTTCTCTCTCAGATGGAAGCTTTGTAAGGGCATTTGGAGGGAGGGATAGCTCAGTGGTTTGAGCATTGGCCTCCTAAACCCAGGGTTGTGAGTTCAATTCTTGAGGGGGCCATCTGGGGCAAAAATCAGTACTTGGTCCTGCTAGTGAAGGCAGCGGGTTGGACTCGATGACCTTTCAGGGTCCCTTCCGGTTCCATGAGATAGGTATATCTCCATATATATATTACAGGTATTTGAAATTAAATTACCCAACACCCATGTCCCTCTCTGTGGGCTTGTCTAGGGACAGAAATGGCATTGATTTCACACAATCTGCTTCTAAACAGATGCAGTTAAATCAGCACAAGCTCATGTGTGGACATGGTTAAATCAGTTTCAGACTGGCTGGTTTTAGCTTAAATTCAGTTTGTTACCTAATATAGTTAAATGGCTGCAAAGTTTGGTCAGTTGACCAGGCCTAGTGACATAGGTTCTGAAACTAGGGGGTGCAGCAGGGTTTCCAGTTTAGTTCAATGGCTCCCAGCACCTCCACTATACAAATTGTTCCAGCACCTCTGCCTAGTGAACACTGGGGGGGTCTTTTTGAACAGCAAAAGCTGAATGCTAAATATCTGTCAACGAGCTCTGGGTTTGGTTCTTGATTTTCGTTCTCTTTTCTCACCTCCATGGCTGGTCGGGGAGGGGAGGGCAGGTGTCAAGCTTTGCCAGCCAACGCATTAGTTGGCTTGCTCTGAGCACTCGCTCAGGGCCAGATCCGGAGCCCATTGAAGTCAATGAGATTCTTTCCATTGACTTGAACGGCATCGAACCAGACCCTCATTGTGTCAAACCAAAGCTGGTAACTTGCCAACGTGTCTGCCGGCAACGATACACCCAGCCAGAGGGGTCGCAGAGGGAGTCAGAGAGACAGTCAGGCAGACGCTGCATGTTACTCATCAGGATTTCTGCTGGGCTAACCAAATTCTAGTAAACGCGAACTGCAACACGCGGATTCAATAGGGCGCCATGACAACATACCTGACCCTGTGACAGCCTAGCACCTGGGTGGGATGTTGTGCATGTGTGGGAGATTGGCTTGTTTGATAAGGAAAACCAGAGACCTCGAGTTTTGTTGCTAACAATCCACCATGCTTTATTTTTTACTCTCCCAAAATAGATCTGCCATCTTAGGGAACCTAGCGAGCCACGACATCTAATGACAGGTTTCAGAGTGGTAGCCGTGTTAGTCTGTATCAGCAAAAAGAACGAGGAGTCCTTGTGGCATCTTAGAGACTAACACATTTATTTGGGCATAAGCTTTCGTGGGCTAAAACCCACTTCATCAGATGCATGCAGTGGAAAATACAGTAGGAACATATATGTACACAGAGAACATGAAAAGATGGGGGTTGCCATACCAACTCTAATGAGACAAATCAATTAAAATGGGCTATTATCAGCGGGAGGAAAAAAATCACTTTTGTAGTGTATATCTTCCTACTATATTTTCCACTCCATGCATCTGATGAAGTGGGTTTTAGCCCCCGAAAGCTTATGCCCAAATAAATGTGTTAGTCTCTAAGTTGACATCTAATGTGTTCTTTCCTGCATTAAGCGGTACTAGGGCCCATTCCAAACAGCATGTGCACTTGTCACTGGATTACAGCTTGCTTGGAAAACGACACGGTTATGCATTGGCTTTGATTTTTCTCTTGTCTACCTCCAGGGTGAGCGAGGAATGTCAGGTGCAGATGGCCCCATGGGAGTTTCTGGGGAGAAAGGAGAAAAGGTTAGTACTCTCAAAAGAACACCGAGAGGCCATGTTTTGAATGAACCATCCATCACGTTGAGTTAACGAAATTATACCCTTGCTAAATCGCATGTACCCTTTCCAGAGGACAAGTGTCGCCTGTCTTAAGCATTAAGCTTGGACTTGGGGAGATGTCTCCTTAAGTTCACTCTGTAGCGATGCATTTAACCCTTGGGGCTGGTCTACTGCTTTATCTATCTCGGTATAGTTAACGTGGTACAAATCTCCTCGTGCGGATGCAGTTATAGCAGCATAAAGGCATAAATAGCCGTTCCTATGCGGAAAGGAGACTATATTGGTATAAGATACCTTCATGCTGGTATAACTGTGTCCACACTAGGCGATGTTTTGGTAAAAAATTGCACCCCTAACCAACATAGTTGTACTGGTACCAAATCTACGTGTAGATTAGGCCTTGGAGTGGAAGCCCTGGTGTGGTGTATACACCCCAGGCCATTTTTGTAGAATCGCAAATTGATCTTAAAGGGCTGAAATACACACAATGTAGACTCTTTCCATCCAACCTACTGGGCCTGAGTCTCCTTTCACTCGTACCAATTTAATGCAATTTGATTTAAATTGCTCCCTGGAGTCAGTGGCGGCTCCAGGCACCAGCGCTCCAAGCGCGTGCCTGGGGCAGCAAGCCGCGGGGGGCGCCCTGCCGGTCCCTGCGAGGGCGGCAGTCAGGCAGCCTTCGGCGGCGTGCCTGCGGGAGGTCCGCCGGTCCCGCAGATTCGGCGGCAATTCGGCGGCGGGTACGCCGAAGCAACGGGACCGGCGGACCTCTCGCAGGCATGCCGCCGAATCCGCGGCACCGGGGACCTCCCGCAGGCACGCCGCCGAAGGCAGCCTGCCTGCCGTGCTTGGGGCGGCAAAAAAGCTAGAGCCGCCCCTGCCTGGAGTCACTCCTGACTTCCACTGGTTTAAGCCCCTGAAGAATCAGGTCCACTGTATTCTGCAGATGCGCCGGTGTAAGAGGTAAATAAGGCTCTCACACTGTGTAAGTGAGGAGATATGATCTACACTGCCGTGCCTGCTCATACCGAAGGCTCGTCAATTACAGCAGGGGTGTCGTTTTTATTTGTTATTTCATTCTTTGTGCCGGGACTCGAGGTCCAGGTTCTGTGAGACGGTGATGGCACCCAAAGCAGAGCAGGGAAGGGGAGGGAAATGCTTCCCAACCATGCAGCTCCCTGGACTAGCTTGAAAGAAACATCCTCTGCACAAGTATTTGCATCAGTTGTAACAATGGGGATGTTCTTAAGAGGTCCAGGCCCTCTCAGCCAAAGTTCTCAAGTGGGGAAAGACTTGGAAAGCTGTCATTCAAATCTGTTCACCTCGATGCACCTCCAGATGTCTCCTGACCTCCCCGCAGCTGCCTGTTCCCCTTCTACCCATTGGCCTCTCCTCTTGTCCTATCCCACATGCCGCTTCTGCTCCTCCCCACCATCTACCCTTCCTGTGCAGCCACTGTGTGTGATCCTGAACTGGAATGGGTTACCTAGGGAGGTAGTGGAATCTCCTTCCTTAGAGGTTTTTAAGGTCAGGCTTGACAAAGCCCTGGCTGGGCTGATTTAGTTGGGTTTGGTCCNTGCTTCTGCTCCTCCCCACCATCTACCCTTCCTGTGCAGCCACTGTGTGTGATCCTCACCTGCCCATCAATCCGCTATACCCCCTCCTGCCTCCCAAGCTGTCTGCCTGCTGGTTGGTCCAGTTCCCACCATCCACCTGCTCTGCAGTGCTGCTCCATAGGAACATAATTGGAAGGGACCTCCTGGGTCATCATCTCCAATACCCTGCTATCATAGGTAGCCACGTTGGTGCACCTGGGGTCTGTCTCTATAGCATTGGTAATTTGGGGGCCAAACCTGCTTCCATTGATGCCAGCAGCAGTTAATGAATATGAAATTTTTCAGGTTATGAATGTGAGCTAAAGTTTAAATATTTTAGAAATAAGTCATATTAGGATGATTAGATTTGGCAGTTGCTTATCCTTTAATAGAAACGATCTTCCAATATGTTAAGGGCTGTTATAAAGAGGATGGGGATCAATTGTTCTCCATGTGCACTGACAGTAGGACAAGAAGTAATAGAATCATAGAATATCAGGGTTGGAAGGGACCTCAGGAGGTCATCTAGTCCACCCCCCTGCTCAAAGCAGGACCTAATCCCAACTAAATCATCCCAGCCAGGGCTTTGTCAAGCCTGACCTTAAAAACCTCTAAGGAAGGAGATTCCATCACCTCCCTAGATAACCCATTCCAGTGCTTCACCACCCTCCTACTGAAAAAGCTTTTCCTAATATCCAACCTAAACCTCTCCCAGTGCAACTTGAGACCATTGCTCCTTGTTCTGTCATCTGCTACCACTGAGAACAGTCTAGATCCATCCTCTTTGGAACCCCCTTTCAGGTAGTTGAAAGCAGCTATCAAATCCCCCCTCATTCTTCTCTTCTGCAGACTAAACAATCCCAGTTCCTTCAGTCATGGGCTCCAGCCCCCTAATCATTTCTGTTGCCCTCCGCTGGACTCTTTCCAATTTTTCCACATCCTTCTTGTAGTGTGGGGCCCAAAACTGGATACAGTACTCCAGGTGAGGCCTCACCAAAATTGAGTAGAGGGGAATGATCACGTCCCTCGATCTGCTGGCAATGCCCCTATTTATATAGGCTTAATCTGCAGCAAGGGAGATTTAGGTTAGATAGTAGGAAAACCTGTCTAACTAAGTTAAGCTCTGGAACGGGCTTCCAAGGGAGGCTGTGGGATCCCCATCATTGGAGGTTTTTAAGAACAGGTTGGACAAACACTTGTTAGGGATGATCTAGGGCAGGGGTCCCCAACGCGGTGCCCGCGGGCGCCATTGCGTCTAAGTGCGCCCGCGTAGCGGTTGTCTTTTTTTTTCCTTTTGCTCCGCCGGCAGCGCTCGGGTTTTTTGTTTTTTTGGCGCCCGCCGGCAGCGCTCAGGGTTTTGGGGTTTTTTTGGCACCCGCCAGACGAAAAAGGTTGGGGACCACTGATCTAGGGTTATTTGGTCCCGCCTCAATGCGGGGGGCTGGACTTGATGACTTCTCGGGGGTCAACATTTCTATGATTCTATGAAGTTCATAAGCTTACCAAGCTCCATCTGAAAATGAGTTAGGCTTCTTGTCCCCACTACTCCTACTGGAAGGCTGTTCCAAAACCTCGCTCCTCTGATGGTTAGAAACCTTCCTCTCAATTTCAGCCGAAATTTATTCATGGCCAGTTTAAACCCATATGCTCCCTCGGCCTGCTTGTGCTACTGCTTCTCCCAGCCCTGCCCACCTCTCCAGTTCTCTCATGCGCCTCGATTTCCACACCCTCACTGCTTAGCTCCCCTCCCACCAACCTTCCTGGCTCTCCGCCCAAACTACTCTTCCCTCCATGCACACTCTGGCTGCTCCTCCCCACACTCCTTAGCAGTTACTGAGAGGATAATGTCAGGTGTTGCCAACTCTAATGACTTATCCTGAGTCATCTTGCCATATATATGGTGTTTTTTTTTCTTAAAGCCCCAGCTCCCAGAGTCACGTGATTACCTTAGAATCTCAACTTTCATTTAAAGAACCAAGGCTAAGCTTCTGCCCCCTGTGGTGGAGGAGAAAAGCTTGAAAACGTGAAACCTACAGGCTCAAACCCCAGAAAGCAAGTAAAGCAAACCCAAAAGGCATTATTTTTAAAGCCTCATGATTTTGAAGCCAATCTATTGTTTTTTGGGGGTCCTGACTCATGTTTTGTGAATGCTTGGGGCTGGCAGTGCTGTGCCAGGGGAGCCTTTTTCTCGGCTATATTGTTTTATCACCGCATTTGTAATTTCTCATTAATAATGGTGCATGCACGATTGTGTGTGAATTTAGTGATGGTGAAAGGTGCCAAGTGTACATGCTTGATGACTCCTTTTTATCCCACCACCACTAATGGTGCTGTCCTCTAGCGCCACCTCTAGGGATGAAAAGGAAGTTCAGGCTCTTAGCACATTCAGTCCTTGGCTTCTCCACAGAGACTCTCTACTAATGCCCATTGGGGGTGGTGGTTTTGAGGACATGGACAACTGTCCAGTTGGAATAATACTGAGACCCACCAATTCATTTCATGTCGGTCATTAAATCAGTCATTGCATGGCTGCAGCTTGAAGTCAGTATTATCGCGGTCTGTGGCTTAGTGCTGAAAGGACGTATATTAGAGCAGATTGGCAAACAGATTTCCTGCCCCATGAAACTTGAGGTGTTTTTTCTAAATGGTCCCAAATCAGGAAAAAAAGCCAAATTTTGAAAAAAAATTTATGAACTGAAATTCCAGAAAACAATCCAGGTGTCCCAGAGGGAATGGACAGAACAGGGAATCATCAAGTGATCAGGGGCGGCTCCAGGCACCAGCGCACCAAGCGCGTGCCTGGGGCGGCAAGCCGCGGGGGGCGGCCTGCTGGTCGCTGTGAGGGCGGCAGTCAGGCTGCCTTCGGCGGCTTGCCTGCGGGAGATCCGCCAGTCCCGCGGCTTCGGCGGTAATTCAGTGGCGGGGACGCCGAAGGCGTGGGACCGACGGACCTCCCGCAGGCACGCTGCCGAATCCGCGTTACCAGCGGACCTCCCCCAGGCATGCCGCCGAAAGCCGCCTGACTGCCGTGCTTGGGGCAGCAAAATACATAGAGCTGCCCCTGCAAGTGATCCATTCCCTGTCGCTCATTCCCCGAAACAATTTTGCAAAAATAAAAAATAATCATTTGGTTTTGTTGAAACGACATTTTCTGATGGGAAACTGGTGTGATGCAAATTTTCCAACCAGCTCTATTGTATTTCCCACGGCCAGTCCCTGGAGCCATTCATTCATTCTCTGCACTTGCAGACTACACCAATATCTAGGTTATTGCTGCTTTTGTATCCTAAAGAGTTTTTGACATCAAAACAGCTTTTCTGTTCACCTTTACAGATTTTCTCACATTAAAAAACAATTCCTTTGAATTGAATTGCACACGCTCTATTATTATCCCGATCTAATTGGTGCATTATTATGTGTGGTGGAAATGTATCTGAAGGAGAATTCATGCTGGCTGTTTCTCTTCTTAGCCTTAAATGGTATTTCTAAATGGTGTCATTATCAAGGCTTTGCAAAACTCAAGTATGTGGGGGGGGAGGGGGGGGGTGTTAACTTGGAAATCCAGGCTATGGACAAATTCAGCACTTAAAATTCCAGCCATTGGAATTGCTCAATGACAATGCAGATGTATTAGCAACACAATTAATGCAGCATATCTGCCTGTCTGCTACTAACTAGGGAGGGGAAATGGAGAAGGATAGAAAGCTACAGGGAGGGGAGAAGAGATGAAGGGAGCAGGATAAGAGAGAAAGAGAGAGAATAGTTTACCTGGGAAAGGAGATAAATAAGAGGGGACATGATAAAGCTATGTGAAATAATGAAGGGGATAGAGACAGTAGATCGAGAGCTTCTTTTCTCCCAGTCTCATTTCTCAAGGACAAGGAGACATGCAGTTAAATTGAAAGTGGCAAATTCAAAACTGATAAAAGGAAGCATTTGTTTTCACTCAGTGTGTAATTGGGTTGTGGAACTCATTGCCACAGGAAGCTGCTGAGGCCAAAGCATTGCCAAGAGTCAGAGGAAGTTGGACCTCGATATAGATAGCAAAAATATCCAGAGTTTTAATGGTTAATGTGAAAAAATTTGGAAAGGGATATAACACCTCAGTGCATCAGGGCTCAGTGCAATCTCTGCTAGGGATTAGGAGGACATCTTCATTGGGAGCAGATTACCCCGCTTCTTCATGCTGTGGGTTTCTTGCACTTTCCTCTGAAGCATCTGTTTGGACCCTGTTGGAGACGGGATTCTGGAGTGGATGGACCATGGATCTGGACTAGCTTGACCATGGGATCCTATAAAAGAAAAAAGAGAAGAAGAGTTTTGTACTTTCTTTTTGCTAGTTTGCTTTAGAAGTTCTAGCCTTGTGGCTACCCAGCCTGCCACCCACTCTTGTGAGCGCCTCCTTTGTATTGCGGCCACGCACGAGCTTATGCAAGTCAGCGCCTGAGATACAATTAAACTGAGAGTCACCGGGGGTCACTTGTGCTAAATGGGAAAACAGGCTCTGTTGGGCAGGGGGAATGCGTTGCATCAATCATGTCGGGGGGGCTCCCATCTTGATCCTCCAACACTCAGCGACCCGACTGACTCACACTCCATCTCATTCCCCAAGAGAGCTTTGCTTTGGAGCGGTTGGGGAGGGTGAGGGAAGGAGCTGACTCTCCCTTCAGAATAGTTTAATGGGACTCTGCCTTGCTTTAGATGGATGAGCTTCTATTTTTAGTGTTCAAAAGAAACAGCTGCATGAATTAGAAATGCAGCTTGGCTGAGTCACTGAGGTCTTCCCCTCCACCTCCCTCAAGTTCTTCTCTCTCCTCGGAGCAACTTCAGGAGAATTCTCATTAGTGCAGATTAGTGCGTAGTATTAGTAACTGAACCTTTCCACCTCTGGGCTTCCTGACTCATCCAGCCCAGGTCCAGAGGGAGTGAGAAACATGTTACCCTCCAGGGGGTGTTGGGTAGCACGTGTGAAATGAGTTGGGCATCTCACTTTAGCGCCCAGCAGATGGATGGCGTCCATGTCACAAAGTAGTGACGGTGCCATGGGGTGTGGCCATCACTGTCACAATCGGCACTTCAGAAAGGTCGGGGATTGACTGGGCCAGGGAGTCTGAACAACCCTCTCAGCCCGACAGATGGGCACACCAGAGTGTTGAAGCATGTTGGCAGGCCAGGCACTGCCCAGCAGGATGATCTAGTAGAAAGGGCACAGGACTTGGACTCCCAAGACCTGGGTTTAAATTCTGGCTCCGGCATAGACTCCCTGCATGACCTTGGGTGAGTCACTTAATCTACATTGCACCTCAGTTCTCCATCTGTACAATGGGGATAAAAGCACTGCCCTACCTCGCGGGGGGGAGGGGGGTTGTGAGGATCAGTACATCTGTGAGGTGCTCAGTGATGGGGGCCAGGTGAGTACCTCGATGGTTAGTCACTGTGCTGTGGGTAAATAGAAGAGTTCAGATGCCAAGACCATCAACTCGGTTCCTTAGCAGAGGCTGTACCCACCTGCACCTGGCATTGACAGGAGAATGGAAATGGGTATTGCCAGGAAACATTTCCCACCCCCATTCGTCTCTTAGCACAGGGGGGCTCTTTGGGTAGAGTTTCTCTGAGATAACGAGGTTGCTCTGGGAGTGTAATCTGACGCAAATGTATTTGTCCTGCTGTTTTGACATTGCAGCAGAGGGCCCGGCACAGAGACGTAACTCTGTAGTGAATGCAGGGCCGGCTCCAGGCACCAGCGAAGGAAGCAGGTGCCTGGGGCAGCCAATAGAAAGGGGCGGCAGTGCGTCCCTTGTCGGGGCGGCACATCCGGATCGGGCGGCGGCGGCACTTCGGCGGCAGCAAAATCGTCCCGCTCCAGATCGGCAGCAATTCGGCGGCGGGCCCTACACTCGCTGTCTTGCTCCTCGGCGGCACTTCGGCGGCAGCTCGATCGGGTTCTTCTTTTTTTCCCGCCGCTCAGGGCGGCAAAAAAGCTGGAGCCGGCACTGAGTGAATGCAAGGGATGGATGAACTAAGCACTGTGTCTATGTTGGCAAAGGGCACCCCCCCTCCCAACATTCAAATCATTTCACTGCATTATTAATAGGACAACCAGATGTAAAGGGTTAATATATGTCCCACTGCCAGTAACCCCACTGAACGCATGGGCTGGGTAGGCCTTTGCAAACCCCCATCTTCCGGGGGGCACGTCTAGACTCGTTTGTATTTGAAGGGAAGTCTCTGACCCACTCTCTGTTTGGAATTCTCAGGGGGCCAAGGGAGTTCCTGGCTTGGGCGGATTTAAAGGGCAGGTTGGATTGCCGGGGAAGATTGGTGTGGCTGGACCACCTGGATCTCAAGGACCACAGGGTGACCCAGGACCACAGGTAAGACATTCTGGACAGATTGCATTAGATGCTCTGCAGAATTCACACAGCTCCGGCGACTGTCTAGAGGGGTGTGAACTAGTGGGCCAAGGCTGGTCACTTGCAGCTTGCTTTTCAGGGGAGCTGAGCATCCATATACCCCACTGGCTCCGGCTTTTAAGAGTCTGTAACTGTAGGAGAAAGAGAGAGCCTGGAGCACGGGGCCTGGTGCAAGATCTGAGGCCTGAACAAGAGGCTGTGAACCAAAGTCAGGCCATATATTAAAGCAGATGTTTACAAGTTCACTATGTGACCTTTGCAAAAGCATTGCCAGTGTGGCTAAAACACAGGCACTCCTAAGAAGTGACAGATACTGGGTATGTGCAAGAAGACACCCCAAAAGCTTAGTCCAGGGACATCCTGGCCAGTGCCAGATAAGAAGGTCTGCTAGAGGTAATGAATAGGGAAGTTGTACCAGAGACACCTGGAGCATGATACAAGGGGAGGTAACAAGCAGATGTCATGAAACACGTAAGATGGTCTGAGTTGTTTGTCTCAGTCTATAAATATTGGGGTGCCTCGCCTTAACCCTTTGTGCGGTCTTGGGGACAGCAGAAATTCCTGCTGCTGACTGAGCCGTTCCTTGCCACTGGACACTTGTGTGTTAGTGTCCCTGAAACCCTGGAGCCAGGGCACTAGGACTGGGTCATGAGGGCAATAAACCTGGCCGAGTGCCTTTGTCACCGAACCGTGCCGGTGGTCGTTCTTTCTGGGCAGTACGATCGAGGTCTTCCAAACCAACTCTCTGCGCAGGGCTGGGACAGCATACGGACAGCACGCAGGCACCTAACTGAGAACAATAAGCGACACAGCCAGCTCTAACCACGGCCTTCTCCACAGACAGCGTGGTTGGTATGTGGCAGATGACAGAGTTTGGCTCTCACCAATAGTCTCTGGAGCATATTGTAACCCAAGAGGCAAGATTTAAAATCGGTGGTGAGAGGGAAATAACCAGTTGAAGCAAAACTCTCCACAAAAAGCTCACAAGTGTAAACCTCTTCAAGGATCCCCCCTGCGGGCTACTGACTCAGCAAGAGGAAGGACAGACCCATGGTTATGGTGCTAGCCTGGAATGTGGGAGACTTCCTGCTCTGCCACAGACTCCCTGTGTGACCTTGGACAAGTCACTTAGCCTCTGTTCCCCATCTGTACAATGCAGGTATTGGCAACCTTGCAGGGGTGTTGTGAGGATAAATACTGCCCGTCACTATGGCAATGGGGGCCAGCTAGATACTGCTTGGAAATGGTACTTAAGCAAGAGGAAGGTTGCGAACTGTAGGTGGGTATGACAGACCCTGTGCCTGGTCCTCCAGTCCCACTGGGCTTCAGTGTGCTTGCTATGCAGAGCCACCTGGCGAAAGCACGTTTCGAACAAAAGAAAGCCCTGAGGGGTGGTGTGGGCTGGAGGTGTCTCAAACCTTGATCAGCGTGGGAACGTGAACTCAGAGCAGTCCATGTCTGCAGGCTTTGCTGCTGCTCTTGTTCTTTTAACTCTTCAAGGTGAGCGGGACGCGCCTCCGCAGCGATAAAGGACTAAGACCGCTAGACAGCTGAAGGAGATCGGAGTTCTGATCCCGGCTCTGCCACCTCCTTGTTCTGTGATCATGGACAAGTCACTTAACCTCTCTGTGCATCAGTTCCCCATGTATAAAATGGGGATAACAACACGCCCATTCTCCCATCCTTTTTCTGTCTATGTTGGAAAATCTCCAGGGCAGGAACTGGCACCTAAATAAGAAAGGAAAGCATGGTAAATTTTAAGCTGCTAGCGCGGTGAATGTGCCCCAACAACCCTAGACATTTGGGGTATTTGGTGCCTATATTTCTGAAGCAGTTGGATGCTTCAAAGCTCTATTTGTGGGTCATCTTTAAGATGTGTCTTTGCACGCAAGACACGCTGGGCTCCTTTTGAAATATAACAAAAAGACTTGGAAATGAGACATGCTAATGCTATTTAGGAATGTGAATGTCCTGCCCCCAGATTTTATGATAATGAAGAGTGCATGCAAGCATAATACAGCGGAGGATACTGTAGATTAATGCTAATCAGCAACCCACGAGCATCATTTATTAAATAAGCAAGAAATCTGCCAATGAAACAGGACTAAAAATAAAAACATACCTCTCGGCTGTGCTGCGGGGAAAGGCTGAGTTTCAGCCTTCAGCTAGACGATAAAAGTAAATGAATGTCAAAAGAATTGAGAACATGAGAAATGCTTAGAAGAGGTAACCATTTCCCATAAATTAATCTGTAACTAGGCATTAGGTGAGGGCTCATAGAATCATAGAATCGTTGGCCTGGAAGGGACCTCGAGATGTCATCTAGTCCAGTCCCCTGTAGTGTGTCATGTTTCACACCATAGGTGGCTGCATGTTGCACATCAGTGGTGGTGTGATCGGATGCCCGGGATGGGCCATACTGAAAATGTCACACTCAGGGCAGACTGCATGAAATAGGAGAGACGATCCCCAGAGCTGGTGGTTTACTCTATATTTAGATTCACCAAACCAGTAACAAAAGAGCTTCTGCAGCACCACACCGATTAACCAGAAGCCAAACAAAGTCCCCCTTAGGCACTCCAGCCCTTGGCTCCCATCCAGGCAACCCAATCTAATATAGTGAGAGGTTATTGAAAACCTATTTCGCCAGATGTGAGGTTTTTTCTAATCCCAAAGGATCAGACACATATCCCCAGGTTAATACGAATCCCAGATCTTACCCAAATATCATGCTCCCAGTCAATCCTTAGTAAACTAACTAAAGATTTTAATAGTAAAAGGAAAGAAGAGGGTTATAAATGGTTAACAGCTCATATACATACAAATGATTGCAAAGCCTTTCTCTCAGGTTTGTAGCAGGGATGGAATAGCTTGCTGGCTTGTAAGGTGTCTCTGGTAACTTCCAAAAGATTGGAAGGTCCTCGGTCCATAGTTCAAGATGCTCCGTTTTTTGTAAATCCACAATCCAGAGAATTAGAGCACGAAAAGGGGCAAAATGGAGATATCTCAGGGGTCTTTTATATCCTCTGCCATGTGCATGGAAATTTACTGTCCCAAACAAAGCCCACAGCCACTGTGTGTGGAAAATTACTGGCCCAAGATGGAGTCTAGGGTCACATGAGCATATCACATGTCCTTACATGGTTTGCTGTATCACAGGGAAGTGGTCATTGGCTCCTTGCTGTCTGAGGCATCCGCAGGAAGACCTACTGGGCGGGCTGAGTTTCTTCAATGGCCCATTGTGAGAGCTGAGTGTCCTTGATGGACCATCAACACATTGCTGTCTAGCCCTGGTGTAAATCCATCTGGTGGGTGTCTCCCAGGAATACAGCACAGGTTTCCATAGCCAAAAGTCATAACGTCCGCTATAAAGATGATACATGGATTTAACCAGGATAATCATACTTGATAGACTGTAACTTTTCCATTGACACCTTACATGATACACTTCGTACAAGATTTATGGTTATAAATTATATAACAGTGGTAATATCAATGGTATAAATAGTCACATTTCATCACACAACATCACAGGTGGGTGAATTGATTCTTGAATATACAGTCTGTAAAATACCTCCTGGAGGAAAGGTAAGTTGTGTCTCTGCTTCAGGAAAACAACACATTGGGGGAGGAGGCAAAGACACAATGTTTTTGCTTTTAACCATTATGCGGCGTTACCCAAGTACTTAAGACTCTCTCACCGTCAGCCAGCCAGTTGCGCGGGGGGGCGGGGGAGGAATAAAGTATCATGTAGCAAATACCATCATGTAAAGAGATGCAGATAATTTGATGTGCAGAGCTGGTATGACTGATACAATTCTATAACGTCTGTGCTATACAAACAATAGAGATTCTCCTGTGGAAGTCATTCAAACCCCATTTCCTGGGATGACCCAAAGTAGACAGACAGAAAAGCGGAACACAGAGCAGCCTTGGGCTTGTTACATCAGCGTCAAACTGGGCTTGGACCTCAAGAGTTCCATTTCCTTGATTAATCTAGGACACGTTGTTTCCAAATGGTTCAAAATTTGGCCAAATGACTGAATGGAACAACTGACATTACACCCCAAGTTCCCCTTGGCTTCTATTTGAGCCTGGGATGCAAACAGTGCTTCCAAATCCACTGTTTGAAATGAGCAATAATTAGTCACAAGATTGTCCTCTCCTGGCTTTCACTGGACCCCTATCTTGGACCACACGAAGGCAGTGAATATGTCTTTAGTGCAGCGTGCATGGATCTGCAGCCTGATTTTTCCACGGCCCTGAACCATGTGTCATCATTTACATCTGTACAAAGTGAGTGAGGTATAAAATGCTGGTCGTGCTTTACGCCCACTTTGGCACAGGTGTGTAGATGCTGACGCAAGGTGCAGGGCAGTGGGGGATCATGCCCCTAGAGAGGAGACAACTAGATAAGGGCAAATGCAGTGAACACAGCTAATTCTAGCTTGCATTCATTATGGTAATTGTCAGGTTTAATAGCTTAATTATGTACTTGGAGACACTATAAAAGAGGGGCCTGATCTAGACAAAATAAACTCCGTGATGCAGAAGCTCAAACAAAGTAACAGGCCTTCATTTCCTGAAGTATCTTTAGTACAAAAGATGGGCCTATATCATCCCTTACTGTAGCAAACATCAAACCACTATGGAAGAGCGCGATGCAGAAACCGACCCCAGTGTCGCAGTAGGAAGCACATTTGGAGGCATCTGGCTTATGAGGCGTAACTTCCTTTTTTGCTCTCCTTAGTTAAAATCCACACTCAGTTTTATCACTGAAGAGCCAGCCCAGATCAAGGTTCCCATCCAAGTTCTAAAACCCCGAGAAGAGGAGTTTACAATGGGAGTAACACGTGTCCAGTGGTGCTCTCCTAATGTTCATTAGAACTTTTTTTCTGCAATAGGAGGCATGCAGTTAGCTTTGGCATGTTCACAGGGCCAGATCTTGCTCTCTGTTACGCCAGTGCATGGCCCCACGTGTTTTAGAGAGGTTGCAGAATTTGAGCCTGATGTCCCAGATTGTCCCTTCAGCTTATGCAGGCACAGGGCACCTCACTCAGGCTCCACTCCCTTCAAAGCGTGCAAGGGAAGAAAGCAGCACTACTCCATGCAGAAGGAGTGTCCCAGGGCTTGGCTGAGCACACAAGAGAAGGTAGCACAATGGGCTTGGCTATTCACACAGGCCGGAACTTTTATTCAGCCCCATGGATTTCCACCTGGCAGTCCCATCTGGAGTTAAAGCTTCCCAAAGCAGCTTTACCTCCCGTAGGATGCTCTCCCCAGCTGCTACAAAGGAGCCATGCTGCATGGGGAAATGGACAGCAGAGCAGTGTGGCATGGGAGCCAACTCTGACAGGCCTGTTCCTGCTGCCATGAATTGTGGGGTTCCCTGCTGCCATGAATCGGGGGGGAGGGATAGCTCAGTGGTTTGAGCATTGACCTGCTAAACCCAGGGTTGTGAGTTCAATCTTTGAGGGGGCCACTTAGGGATCTGGGGCAAAAATTGGTCCTGCTAGTGAAGGCAGGGGGCTGGACTCGATGACCTTTCGAGGTCCCTTCCAGTTCTAGGAGATTGGTATATCTCCAATATATTCTATTCTTTCCCCAGGGATCCCCTGGATCTGTGGAGTTGGGAGGCCTCGCCTCCTGCCAGCTCTCAATTCCTCCCTCCTGAGAAGATGCTTCCCTGGGAGTTCTAGCAGGAGAACCTCATGAAGATTTCTGGTCCCTTTGCATGGGAAAACCTCCTCTGCCCCAGAGCCATTAGAGCAGTCACCTACATTGAAATTTAGCATCATTGCGGTAGTTCCGTGCAGCATGCATAGATACATAGTCATTGGAAACACTGGGTCAGATCCTGCTCCCACGAATTCAGGACAGGGTTGATGTCAAGTAGTAAATGTCAGTGTGTTTGTAATGTCGTTCCATGCTTTGTGCTTCCATAGGAATTCATAGATTATAAAGCCAGGAGGGACCGTTGTAATAATCTAGTCTGACCTCCTGTATAACACAGGCCATAGGACTTCCCTGAGTTAAATACTGTTTGAACCAGAGCAGATCTTGATTTAAAAGTGTGCAGTGATAGAGAATCCACCACAACCACTTCTACGAGTGGTTAATTACCCTCACTGTTATAAACTTGCCCCTTATTTCCCCTCTGAATTTGTCTAGCTTCAACTTCCAGCCTTTGGACTGTGCTACACCTTTTTCTGCTAGATCGAAGAGCCTATTATTAAATATTTGTTCCCCATGTAGGTCGTTAAAGACTGTAATCATGTCACACCCTAACCTTCTCTTTGTTAAGCTAAATAAATTGAGCTCCTTGAGTCTATCACCATAAGGCAGGTTTTCTAATCATTTTACTGGCACTTCGCTGGACCCTCTCCAATTTATCAGCCTCCATCTTGAATTGTGGACACCAGAACTGGACACAGCGTTCCAGCAGCGGTTGCACCCATGTCCGGAGCACCTCTATGGTATTACACACTGTTTCACTATCTCCTTGTCTTCTTCTCTTTCCATCGGTGAGGCTTCATCAGCGTCATTTTGCGTGCCAAACGTTCTGCGGAGATCTCGCTGCAGAAAGCCCGGGCCCTGATCCTGGAACCGGCTGTGTAGGGGTAGACCCTGGCACTCCCGTTGAGGCTGCTGTCTGCCCACACACACAATGAGTTGCAGGATCAGGAGCCCAAGTGAGCAACTGCTCTTAGTACAGGCCTGTCTTGTAGCAGGCCTCAGAGAGCTGTGTTTGGAGGATGGGGGGGGGCGAATCAGATGATCAGTGTTTTCTGTTTCATTAGCAAAAAGCGACGTGGCAGGCAGGCCAAGCCGTGGGAAAGAGATCTTTGTGAAGCCTGCGGAGTGGCCAGTGTTACGTGCTTAGATTCTATCATTTCTGTGTAAGGCTGGCTGGGATGGTTTAGTTGGGAATTGGTCCTGCTTTGAGCAGGGGGTTGGACTAGATGACCTCCTGAGGTCCCTTCCAACCCTGATATTCTATGATTCTAACCTGGCTTGGCTTGGCTTGCTGGGTCACTGGTGCAACCCTAAATTGGGCCCCTCCTGAAACTTGGCCCTCTACCTTCAGTTCCACTCATCATATAATGTCTTCCATCTCTAATTCCTGCGCCTTCGTGAAGAATGCACGGCCCAGAATCCCCTCCATTGCTTCTGATGCAGCCCCCCACGGTACCCAGCGCTGCTTCGCAAGAGTGCTGCGCTTGGCTTCTTCTGTAGAGGAGTTAGGGATGCCAACTGTCTAATCGCACAAACCCAAACACACTTGCCCCGCCCCTTCCCCAAGGCCGTGTCCCTGCCCCTGCCCTTCTCCGAGGCCCCACCCCCACTCACTCTACCCGCCCTCCCTCCGTCGCTCGCTCTCCCCCACCCTCACTCACTTTCACTAGCCCGGGCAGGGGGTTGGGGTGTTGGAGGGGGTGGGGCCTCTGGGCTGGGGGGTGGGTCCGAGGGGTTTGGAGTGTGAAAACATTACCTTTATAGGGTGAGGGATAGCTCAGTGGGATAGCTCAGTGGTTTGGTTTGAGGGGGCTCCGGGCTGAGCCTGGGGCAGGGGGTTGGGGTGCAGGAGGGGGTGTGGGCTCTGGGAGGGAGTTTGGGTGCAGGAGGGGGCTCAGGGCTCGGGCAGGAGGTTGGGGTGTGGGGTGTGGGAGCTTCCGGCACTCCCGCCCTGTTCCTTTTCTCTGCTGTCCCTGGAGATGAAAACTATTTAAAAGCAGCCGAGAGGGTGGAAGGAACTGAAAGCAAGAGATACCCTCATGTATGTTTAAACAGGCCGGATCTTTTCTATTAGCAGTACAAGTGACACACACCGAAAAAGCTGTGTAAGAGATCATTAGTGATGCCAGCTTTGGCACTGATTAAAGCGCACATGAGATGCTGCCTTCCCCACCCACGCTGGTCCCTGTGTTTCCCCTAAATTAAAAGATAAAGGCCTCAGGAACAGCACCGAGGCTCTCCAGATGCCCGCGTGGGAGGGAGCTGCAGCCGTCAAAGCCCCAGGAGCCCTCTTCCTCCCGCCGAGACGGTGGTTCTTAAATTCGTGTGGGGACTGCTGCCTATGTGTGTGAAAGCAGGTGACCTTTCCCAACAGAGACAGGACTCAATAAACTCTTAGCAGCCTCACTTGGAAAAGAAAGCAAGAGGTTGGTCCTGGGCCACACTGGATGGAGGATAGGAATTGGGTCCTCCATGGAGAACCCCCAAGGACAGGGTTAGGGGGAGTTGTCCGCTGGGGGGCGGTGCTCCCAAGAGGTATGGGGGGCAATGGCTGATTGCTTGAGAGTCATGGGTATAGGGGGCTGACATCCTTGGCTGTTGGAGGGCTCAGAAGGAGCAAAGCTCACCCTCCTGCTGGGATGACTCAGAGGAAACTCTAAAGACTAACACGGCTGCTACTCTGAAACCTGTCCCCTGGGGGTTTTATTTGCAGGGGATGAGGCAGGTACTGGGGCTGAAGCATAAACCGATATGTTTGATGGAAGGGGAAGTATTTTGGCAGCACCTGAACTCCAGATGTTTGTCCCAAGTTGCCTTTGATGTCTGAAGTTTTGCTATGCCGAGAATAGGATTGGGGGGGGGGGGGGGGGCCCCCCCCCANAGAATGAATTCAAAGGCATCTGTGGAAGTTGGCCAATCACTTAGAATACAATGATCCTTTTTGCTATATTTTTTAGGGTGCAAGAGGTAGAAGAGGAAGACCTCAGCTCTGCCTCAGGGGTCCTGCAGGTACTCCTGGCAACAAAGGAGAAAAGGTCAGTGCTGAGAACTGCTCAGTTAGCTTAGAAAACGAAGCTGAAGCTGTGAGAGAGTGTGTGTGGGGCGGGGGCGTGGTTATGGGAAGGGAACTTTTGTTTTGTTCTGTGTTTGTACATGCCTAGCACAATGGTGGCCCTGGTCCGTTACTGGGGCTCCTAGGTACTTCAGTAATACAAATAATGAATAATAATAGGCCACTGGACTGAGGTTCGGGACATCTGGATTCAGTCCCATGCTCTGCCATAATAATGAGTCTGATCTGACTCTCACTGAACTCCGCAGGAAGGCGTCCACTGGTTCGATACACAGAGGGTCAGGCCAACTGTCAGCTGAGCTCTGGGAGCAGGGTTTGTCAGTATCATTCCCCCTGCAGGCTCAAGAGAAAAGTCCGTCAGATCAGGTCTTGGGTGAAGGCTGTCGACTTCGGTTTTGATTTGCCGGCCTTGTGGAATGTCACTGCTCTGTGTACAGACGGCGTGTTGGCCCAGAGTCCCAGCATTCTCGGGGTGTGTCTACACTGGAAGACGTAATTTCCAGCTCACCTAGACATATGTAATGAAGCTAGCGTGCTGAAAATAGCAGTGGCGCTGCAGTGGCGCGAGCAGCAGGCCGGGCTAGCCAACCCGAATCTGATCCCGTTTGAAATCCTAGGTGCATACTCAAGTGGCCAGCCCGTCCCACCGTTCTCACCGCTGCAGACCTCCGTCTCTTGTTAGCACGCTAGCTCCATCACAGCCAGCATGTCTGGAAATTACACCTCCAGCTCCAGTGCAGACACACCCTCAGGGTCAGTGAGCCGGGCTCTGCGGCACAATCCTGGCTAGACTGTCTGTCTGTTTTAGGCATTTGCAATGTGCCAACCCTCGCTGCCAACCATGTTTGTAACACTTCTTTGGGAAACACCATATTTGGGGCCCACCCTCCTTGACAGCCTCCCCCTTTTAATTGACTGGAGAGGGTTGCGCAGTCCAATTAAATAATGCGATCCTACATCCTCTGAGGGTTCCAGAGAGCACTTGACTAGCTAGCTAGGCAGAGCTCATTTCACCCAGCTAGTCTAGCTGAAAAAGCCAGGGCCAAGACTTTCAAAAACGGGAGCCTAAAGTTGGGATTCTGAGCCCGTGTTTTCGCCTCTAAACAAGTGGTCTGATTTGCCAGAGGGCAGATCACCCCGCAAGCTGCTGATTGCTCTCACTACGGAAAACCGGGCCACTTACTTAGAGGTCTGAATATGGAATCAGCCTAACTTTAGTCTCCCGTTTTTGACCGTCTTGGCTCTCTCTATTTGCATTGCTAGCGAGAGGGGAAATTACGTCTAGGCCGGGCAACCTGAAAAAAGCAGCAGATGCAAGAACTGAAGGGTTTTATGTTATTCTGCAAGCAAGTCCAATGCATAAAATTGCCCATACTCCAGTAACGAAGTTAGCCAGACAGAAGGCAAAACAAGGCAAGAGACAAGCAGCGTAAATCATTCACGCCTATTAGTCTGGCCAGGAATTGGGTACAGTGGCAGAGCACGAGGACTGACTGGCAAAAGGCTGATGGATTCTGCAATCACCCTCTCTTTATACTCTCTTCTCAGCCAGCTTTAGATCTTTGCTACCGAGTCTTATTTCTGGCTGAGGTTTTATCTGCCGCAGGTGTCGGCATCCCTGACTCACTGTTTTGCTGCGTCAGGGAGTGGCCATGTCAGTTCTGCCCCCTAACAGGTTTAGCCTTTGAGGCTGATGCAATTTGTTCCAGTGCTTTCGCCCCTGTTAGGTGGTCACAGATTCAGAAAAATGGCCATCGCGGCTCTCGTTCGGACAATTCACCCTGTGCCGTGTGGGCTTTTTTTTTTTACCGTAGCAATTTTTAATCAACAAATTTGGTTGGAAATGGCTCAGAGCAACTTTTGCAGGACAGTTGTCTGCACTGAGTAGAAAAATCGTCCATCCTGCTTGTTGTTTCCCTTGAGGGTGGTGGCGTTGTGTTCCCAAGGTTGTAACTACAATGCCACCAGAAAGCTTGTTGGTGCAATCGTCTATTTGGCATTTGAATTACAGGAGTGTAAAGTAGGTTAGTTTTGAGGCCAGATTCTCTTCCCAACCCAGAACTTTTGCTCCACTCAGATAATGCAACAGAGCCAGAATTTGTCTGTAGCTGGCTAGCTGAGAATTCACCTGCATGAGGAGATCTGGAATAAAGCTGGGGGCACATCGGGGGTAGGAGGTCCGTTCAGGCAGCTGGGAGGGGACCATCAGTGCAAAGCAGATTCTCATTTGGACTAAGGTCCCTTAGGGACCATGTGCAAACAGCATATGTTAGAGCAGCCCCTGGGCTGCTTTAGCTTCTTTGGAGGCTGGGGCAAGTGCAGGTCAGTCCACAGAATCAGGGAGACTTAACCAGCCCACTAATGTATCCCCTCCTCTCCTGCATTGGGATGAATCTGGCAATTTCAGTTTACTGAACTATTTTCTGGTGTCTCTTAAATTTACGGGAAATCACTGTATTTGAACCTTGTGGTCCCTCCCCCTCTTTCTTTAGCATCTTTTTCTATTCAGGATGCATTTACTGTTGGAGGCATTTACTGCCTAATCTGCTGAACCTCTGTAATTACCTAAATGTTTTTAACAGGGAGAAAATGGTCCAGCTGGTGTGAAAGGAGAGAAAGGGGATCCTGGCCTTTCTGTGAGTACTTTATCCCCAAATCAACAGCCTATTGCACAAGCCAGAATAGAGAAAATAGGGCAAATGATGCCTAAGAGGTACGGGGGAGGACAGAGACACTCAGAGGAAATTCATTCCGAATGGCTCCAGGAGATGAGTGTGCAGCGCATTGGACCATTAGCGGCTGATAAGATGTCAGCTAGTTGCACGCTGAGTCAGAGAGAATGCAGAGAGCAGCTCTGCTCTCCGAGGGTGCTGGACTAGGGGCAAACTTCTCCTCTCCCATGCTCAGCGTGGACCCTCTGCTTTTTGTTGACATCAGTAGGAGTCCCATGGGTGAGACAAGACCAGACTGTCCAACAGCGATGGGGAGATAGAAGTGTGCCCTTGGTTTTGAGCAGCAAAAAGAAGCTTTGACAAAGCCTGTCCCCTGTAACAGGAATGACATTCACAATGCTGACACCTATCCCCCCCACCCCCCACCCCAAAAGCAAACTAACACACCACCAATCCACCAACAGCATACCCCGACCGCAGGCAGACTGTTGATTTCGTAAAAGGGGGAAGAGGCTGAGACTCCATGAAGTTCAAATAGGGACTTTTCCATTGCTGATCGGTTTTACATGGAAGGCGCACAGGTACTACAGCTGGGCGGCTGTGTAAAAACCCTAAGACTGGTAGATAGGGCAAAAGTGTGAATGAGAGGTGTGCCATGGAACCCTGCAGGAGAAGGTAAGTCAGTAGAGAAACAGCTGATAGGAAGGAAGTGAGACTTAGAGCTGATGAAATGAAGATGATGGTCAGAGCCACCCAAGAAGGGAGATGGCAAAAGAAAATAGGAGCCACAACGCTATTAACTCCAGACGAAGATACAGCAAGATGATGAGGAGAAACCCAGCGTTCAGGTGACAGGAGGTGTCCCTTCCCATATCATGAAACGGAATCATTAACATCAGGAGGGGACGACACGCATGGAGCAATGGGTTAGGCCTGGCTTAGAGTGAGGAACGAAGGTGAAGTGAATCAGGTCTTATATAATAAGGATCAGTGGGAACACTTTAGCAACGCTTGGGAAAGTGAGCGAGGCTCCCAAAGGATTGGTTTATTTTGTATTTTGACTTGGGCGAAGGAGGGTCTGGTGGTTAAGGCTCAGGGGTGGGATGCAGGAGAATGAGGTTCTCTCCCTGTCTTTGCCACCAATTCTCTGTGTGATTTCAGAGATGGTCCCTTAATGTCTCTGGGCCTCTGTCTCCACATCTGTTAAATGAGGGCCATGAAATGGGTGCAGTTAGGTTTAATACGTTCATTTCCACTAGGCATTCGCATACTGTGGAGATGAGCGCTGTAGAAAAGCCTGTAAATATATAACCGCTGTTGCCATGCCTGCCTGTGGCTTCAGCACGGGGCAGAGGTGCTGGAACACAATCAGAGAAGATGCTCTTGGATATTAGGAAAAGCTATTTCACTAGGAGGGTGGTGAAGCACTGGAATGGGTTACCTAGGGAGGTGGTGGAATCTCTTTCCTTAGAGGTTTTTAAGGCCCGGCTTGACAAAGCCCTGGCTGGGATGATTTAGTTGGGGTTGGTCCTGCTTTGAGCAGGGGGTTGGACTAGATCAGTGGTTCTCAACCAGGGGTCCGGGGCCCCCTGGTGGGGCGTCAAACAGGTTTCAGGGGGTCCACCAAGCAGGGTCAGTGTTAGACTCACTGGGGCCCAGGGCAGAAAGCTGAAGGCCTGCTGCATGGTCCCTGAGCTCCGCCACTGGGGTCTGAAGCCAAAGCCTGAGCAACTTAGCTTCGTGGGGCCCCCTGTGGCGTGGGGTCCCGGGCAATTGTCCTGCTTCCTACCCCTTAACGCCGGCCCTGGCTTTTATATGTAGAAAACCAGTTGTTGTGGCACAGGTGGGCCCTGGAGCTTTTATAGCATGTTTTGGGGGGGCCTCAGAAAGAAAAAGGTTGAGAACCCCTGGACTAGAAACCGCCTGAGGTCTCTTGCAACGCTAATCTTGTATGGTTCTATGATTCTATCTGATCCTCCTGGAACCGGGAAGCATCAGAAATCTCACCAGAGAACCTGTTCTCTTAAGATTCCCAGCCTGGCTTCCGGATCAGACATGTCTGAAGTAGGGGAAGCGGAAGCTTCCTAACAGTGTGGGGACCACTGGGGCCAAAACCAAGGCTCCACCCCCACACACCACCCCTTCTCCCAAGCCCCCGCCCTCGCACTGCCCCTTCCCTTGAGCCCCACCCTCACACCGCCCCTTCCCCCGACCCCTCACACCGGCCCTTCCCCGACCCCTCACACCACCCCTTCCCCCGAGCCCTCGCACCGCCCCTTCCCCAAGCCCCCGCCCTCGCACTGCCCCTTCCCTTGAGCCCCACCCTCATACCGCCCCTTCCCCTGACCCATCACACTGCCCCTTCCCCCGACCCCTCGCACCACCCCTTCNGCAAGCAGGGTCAGTGTTAGACTCACTGGGGCCCAGGGCAGAAAGCTGAAGGCCCACTGCATGGTCCCTGAGCTCCGCCACTGGGGTCTGAAGCCAAAGCCTGAGCAACTTAGCTTCGTGGGGCCCCCTGTGGCGTGGGGCAATTGTCCTGCTTCCTACCCCTTAACGCCGGCCCTGGCTTTTATATGTAGAAAACCAGTTGTTGTGGCACAGGTGGGCCCTGGAGCTTTTATAGCATGTTTTGGGGGGGCCTCAGAAAGAAAAAGGTTGAGAACCCCTGGACTAGAAACCGCCTGAGGTCTCTTGCAACGCTAATCTTGTATGGTTCTATGATTCTATCTGATCCTCCTGGAACCGGGAAGCATCAGAAATCTCACCAGAGAACCTGTTCTCTTAAGATTCCCAGCCTGGCTTCCGGATCAGACATGTCTGAAGTAGGGGAAGCGGAAGCTTCCTAACAGTGTGGGGACCACTGGGGCCAAAACCAAGGCTCCACCCCCACACACCACCCCTTCTCCCAAGCCCCCGCCCTCGCACTGCCCCTTCCCTTGAGCCCCACCCTCACACCGCCCCTTCCCCCGACCCCTCACACCGGCCCTTCCCCGACCCCTCACACCACCCCTTCCCCCGAGCCCTCGCACCGCCCCTTCCCCAAGCCCCCGCCCTCGCACTGCCCCTTCCCTTGAGCCCCACCCTCATACCGCCCCTTCCCCTGACCCATCACACTGCCCCTTCCCCCGACCCCTCGCACCACCCCTTCTCCCAAGCCCCC